>QLTV01004007.1:1158727-1171030 GCA_003457575.1 Thermophis baileyi | reverse complement strand
CTCTCTCTCTCTCTCTCTCTCTCTCTGTGTGTGTGTGTGTGTCTGTGTGTGTGTGTACAGTATATATACAGTATAGTATATATAGTAGATAATGTATCTTTTTGTGTGCCTATACACAGTCTATACTATGTAATATGTATGTACACATATGGCATATATACATAGGATTAAATAGTGCATTTTGGATGTTCAATAGTAGTAAATAAATAGACAGGGAAATTGTATCTCATTGAGGCCTTTCAGGCGAGGAGAGGCCAGGCAAGGTGCCCCTTGACGTGACATCAAGTTGGCCACGCCCACCTAATCACATGACCACCCAGCCACGCCCACCCAGCCACGCCCACCTAGTCACATGCCCACCAAGCCATGCCCACCAAGCCACACCCACCAAGCCACGCCTACAGAACCAGTTGTTAAAAAATTTGAATCCCACCACTGCGAGATTGTGACACAAGTATGTTATTATGCCATTTGATGTCATCATTATGTGCTTGTTATTACAGGTAGTCTTCAATTTACACCCACAATTGAGCCCAAAATTTCTGTTGGTAAGCAAGACAGTTGTTAAGTGAGTTTTGCCCCATTTTACAACCTTTCTTGTCACAGTTTTTAAGTGAATCATTGCAGTTGTTAAGTTAGTAATAGTCGTTAAGTGATTCTGGCTTTCCCATTGACTTTGCTTGTCAAAAGGTCGCTAAAAGTGATCACATGATTCAGGAGACTTCAACCTTTATAAATACAGGCCAGTTGGTAAGCATCTGGATTTTGATCATGTGACCATGGATGCTGGAATGGTTGTAAGTGTGAAAAATAGTCATAAGTCACTTTTTTCAGTGCTGTTATAACTTCAGATGCTTACTAAACAATTGGCTATAAGTCAAGGGCTATTTATAGTTTAAAATAATTCTGGTTTGTTATGGACACCCCTTGTAACATGATTTTTCTCCTTTTCCCTAGTACTAATGTATGCATATTCAATAGATTCCAGAAACCCAACATGTCTAGAAGTGTGTCATGACTATTAACCCTAAGAATAACATAAACAGAACACAATTTTTTAAAAATGTACAATGGACTAAATCCAAACATAGAATTTAAATTAGATTTGCAACCCTAAATAATAGCTTTTGAATGGAAATCTTATTGACCTAATGTTACTTCTGAGAATTTGGTTTGAGATACTGTTGGGAAATATAAAAACATTTCTGTTTAAGAAAATGTAATGTAATGAGCCAAGCTTGTCCCCTGTGGATCTATACATTTATACTTTGATTTCCCCCTCACTCACTATTATTTTGGAACAATGTTTAGAGTAACAGTGGTATTTGTAACAGAAATTGCAGCATGATTGTTTATTTGTTTATTTATTTATCAGAGCTCATACTGCTTCAGTCCAGCATGGCTTTCAGCAGCATAATGTACAAATACTGGATTTAAAAAGTGGGTTTTATTCTGCTGTTGAAAATGTACTTTTCTGAACTTCTTGATAGATATTTTTGGCTTTCTTTGATTCTGATACCTAAGAAGCAGTTGAAGTTATTTCCTGATGAAAGAATATCGGCTCCAGAGCGGGCTCAACTTTTCCTGAAGGAGCCAAACAGGGAGTGGGAAATTAGAAAAGCCTTTGGTCCCAGTGACCGACCCAGATTGGATTCTGCAAAATTATCCTGGGACATATATATTTGCCTTCATTCATGAGTTAGAGAAGAGCCCCCCAGACAAAGGCTGCTCCATGGCTGGAAATTCAATTTTCTCTTGTATTTTTGCACAGGGTGCATTTTATCAGCTGTCGCTTACCTTTTCAAAAGTGAAAGATTTATTGGTTCCTTCCCACCCACCCCGCCCAGGGAGCCTAGAATGCCACTGTTGCAACTGGGACAGATAAGGGCTGCTCAGCAAGCCAGGGTTTCTTTTGCTAGTGGAAGATTGGCGTTGGTACCAGAAAGCCTTGAACACCAATCCCACAAGTCTCCCCTTTTCCTGGTTTTAGCTATTTTAACTGTACAAGAATTCTGAGAAAACCTAAAGTCCACAATTATTGTAAAACTTCAGTTTGGCTGTGGCTGTAGTCCTACTGTTGGAAGAAATGTCCATCTGGGTTCAGTTCCAAGTGGGAAGAAAGACACTGGAAACATGGAGACTGCTTGGAAAGATGGTTTAATGGTGGACAGGACCACGTGGTTTGAGATCCTGGGTAAAAAAAGCACACGGGTTGGGGAGAGAGAGAGAGATTTATACCCTCTCTTGGGCCCCACCTTGGAACTTCCTGTTTCTGTGTAAGAAATGTATTCTGATTGGTTGTCAGACTCCCATGGGGCCATGCAGGGTTAACTTTGTAGTGTCTTGAGTCCCAGATTTGGTTGAATCTTGCTGGGTGATGTAATCTCCCCAAGTGCCATGTGGTGAATTCTGTTGCTAGATGGGTAGAGGGCTAATCCTACCTTTGTTGGATCTTGGGTGAGGGCATTTGCTTATGAATAGACCTAGCTATCTCTTTATCTCTTAAGTGCTGACATCTGCTGTGGGCTGTTGAGGAGGGTGGGGGCTATTAAGAATGTGTCTGCTTCCTGCCTAAAAAACATGTTTCTCCATTTCTCATCCAAGGAAATATAATATTCTGCCTTTTTAATATTTCCTAGAATATTTCATTCTTCTAGGAGATGGGTGGGTGCTAACTTCCTACACTGCAGTTCTGCATTTTTTTATTTTCTGTGGGGGGAGGTTGGAATTATATCATTTGCTTTACTGTATCATCATCATCATCATCATCCTAATACTATTGTTTTTTGTATGTAATTCTGCCATTATTTTCATTATTTGCATAGATCACTACAATTTTTATCACTAGTTTGATCAAGCAAGTTTTAATTGCAGACGTTTTCAGAACAGACAATGGCCTTTATTAGGCTCATGATACATCAATCTTCGAAAAGCTTGGGTAGGACAATTAACTAGCAGATGAGCAACATTCAGTTGCTTATCCCTCAGTTCTCATAATCCCTTGAATTGTAGGCTTTTCTGCATACAGGCTTCAGCTGGTTGTCTCTTGGGTTTAAAGCCAGTGTGAGAAATCTTATACTGGATATCAATCCCTTCCCCCGCTTTAGCCACAGTAATGGCTGGGTGTTCTGCCTGGACTGTGGTTAAGATAGTGGATTTCCCTACTTTTTTTCCCCTCCCACTCATGCCAGCAAAGCACATACCAAATTCTTTTCCTTCTATGCACATGTCTTCGGAGGACTGGTGGAAAAACAACAAGAGTTTTACAGTTCTTCCTATCACAGCTGGAAGGGAAAAAACTCACATAAAAGATCTTCCTCTGCTGAAATTTCATGACACAGTTCTGTAGCTCTCCAGTCTCCTGGCCTACAAGGAGACATTTGCAAGATTTTTTTTTCTGTTTGAAAAGAACAAAGAAATGGCCTGCATTTCACTGGACCACTTTGTCACTATTAGACCAGGAAAAACAACAACAATGGCCTAGCAATTCAGTAGCTCTGTATAAAATGATATCATGGGTAGAATGTGGGGACACAGAGGGGAGAGATATTGTCTGAGCACACATTGGCCATTTGGAAAGGCAACATTTGTGAAAGAAAGAGCAGCAGACTGACCTGCCCAGTGTGAGTCCACAGAGAAGGACATGCTAGTTGGAAGTGAAGCAAAAGTTTAGGTGTAGGTCACCTTCCCAGCAGGCAAAGGTAGGCTGGGATTGACAGCAGCAGTTTTTGTCTCCTAAAATGCTAGGTGGTCTATTCTCATGTTGAGGCAAGCAGGAAGTACAGATCCAGTCTTACAGAATGGAGGACAAGAGAAGCATTGGTGGGAGGGTTTCTCAAGGAAGACTTACTGAACACACCAGATCACCTAGATTTCTGGTGCTAGAAAGAAAATGAGACCCTGCTGAGGGCTGAGATTTTGTGGTTTTGAGTGAACAGACAGTATTTTTATCACTGCTTTTCACACTTTTTGCTTGTAATTCATGCAATGATAAAGAGACTAGATAAATAATATAGACTATAATGATCAAAATAATCAAAATGAGGAGAGAGGGATAACCTTTTCCAAGAATTCATGGCAGAGATAAGTTAATCCATACTGTACTCAACTGTATGTATTTCTCTAATTGTAAACCATAGTGAGTGCAGTGAGCCTTATTTTTAAATAAATGTGTATAGAAATATACTGTTAGTCCACGAGTCTCTTTACCAGTGTAGATGTTTGAAGCTAAATGACTACATCTACCCATTCAGCCTTAAGAAGAGGAGAGCAATGAAGACCCGGGGATGATGAAAGACAGTGGGAGAGGAATTATTAGCCAGGGCCATAACAGCACAAAACAGAGTCCAGAAGAGCAGTGTGCTATCAATGATGTGTCTTTTGCTTTGCTGTACACACAGATCTGGACATTTTGTAGATGACTTCCAGTCTCACTGCCTCAAGTCTTCTAATGAGTCATCTGTCTGCATTCCTTTTCAATGCTGTCTTGATGGTGACTACTGCAGACAATTTTGTTTATTTATTAAAGAGCTGGCTTCTATTTTGGCTATAGTCATGCTGTCTTGCAAAGGATAAGGGGGCTGTTCAAAAGTAGGAGGATAAGTTTTCTTGATCAACATTTTTGAAGGGTCAACAATTGCCAGCAAAATAAAAGAGAGCATAAATGGAATATCATGGCATAGTTACGATTTCTTGACACCATTATAAAGTATTAGTATTAATTATCATAAGCTTATTATATGACATTAATTGCAGAGCATTTTGCATTAAATTGAGGAAAAGACCTTATTTCACCATCTTCCTTATGCTAACATACCATGTTTATAGTAGTCAGCAGAATTTAAAGGAAGGCACTACAGTGGGCAAACTGCTAATAGCCAACAGGATATATTTTGGAGAAACAGCTCATAACTAGAGATGATTGGGCATTGTTGTTATACAACTGATCAGGACTTTGTTTTGTTTTGGCTTATTTAGGCTTATGCTTATTCTACATTTTTTGTTTTGTTTTGCACAACAAAAATATGAGAATAAATCAAATAATACACGTCTACAACATTCCCACAACACAAAAACGTTTAGATGAGGTTAATTTGGCAAGTCCATGGTGATTTCTGTGAATTACCACATTATTTTCAACATATTCAGTTTGATTTGTTCATGATCTGCTTTAGACTCTTCCCCAGAGACTGGGAACTGTGATTCAAGGATCAACTGTGGAGTGATTCATTTGCAGTTCCTCAGATCCTCCTTTTTCCTGTTTTTGAAAACAGAGACAACATATATTCTCCTCCAGTCATTTGACACTTTGCCATTTCTTTAGGATTTCTCAGAAATAATGGGCATCCCCTTACCATATTTCTATCATTCTTAACCTTATTGTTAACCCTCATCCTTCACCCTATTCTTCACAATTTCCTGGTAGAATACATAGTACTTGTAGAATAGAGTATGTGTAGCTCAGGGTTGAACTGTGGAGTCCTTGATGCTTTTTGACCTTGGTTGTTTGCTTGCAGAAGTTTCATTACATTGGTAATAGGTAACATCATCAGTGCTACTGAGTTTGGGATTTGTTTCCTGTTCCTTTTCATAGTTTACCCTGCCAGTGTTGGTGGACATGTGGTATTTTTCCTTTGGTAGTTCCTTGATTAGGATAACCATTTTTTGCTTGGTTGTTTGCCTGGTTTTTAATCCTTACTATCTGCGTGTTGGCTGCTGGAGAGGATGTGTTCTGGTCTTTTTGTTTCCTTTTTAGCTTTGTTGTTGTCTCTTGGTGGAAAAAATAAGGTCCTGCACTTAGGCAGGAAAAACCAAATGTGCAGGTATAGGATAGGCAGCACTTGCCTCAACGTGCCTGATAATATCAAGATCACAAGACATGATAGTCCCGCTTTATACATATATGGTAGTGAGGCCACATTTGGAATATTGCAACCAATTTTGGTCACCACAATGCAAAAAGATTCCGAGAGTCCAGAAAAAGTGCAGAGAAGAGCAACAAAGATGATAAAGGTCTGGAGGCTAAATAGTATGATGAATGGGAATTAGATATGTTTAGCCTACTGAAGAGAAGGCTTGGGGAGACATGAAAGCAGTCTCCCAATACTTGAAGGGCTGTCATAGGGAAGATGGTGTCTATTCATTCTTCACAGCATGTAAGAGTAGAACAAGAAGCAATGGGTGGAAGCTCATTAAAGAGAGATCTGACCTGCAAATACGGAGGAATTATTTGACAGTGACAAAAATTAATCAGTGGAATAGCTTGTTTTCTGGAATTGTGGTGCTCCATCCTGGAGATTTTCAAGAAAAGATTGGATAACTATTTGTTTGGGATGGTATAATGACTCTTGCCTTGAACAGAGGTTGGACTAGAAGATGTCTAAAATCCATTCCAGCCCTATGATTCTTTTGAATGGTGTGTAAATGTGGTTTATCTCTGTGTGTCTCTAAGTGTCTCCTGTTGGTTGAAACAGTTGAGTCTGTCCATATATAGTTAATTGAAGGAGTTTTCATCTTATCTTCTGACTGTTAGTTGGTGTTTAAGGATGTGCTCTGCTAGTCTTCTGTCTGTCTGTCCTACATAGTGGCTATTACAGTCCTTATGCTGTAAGTTCTAGATTACTCCATTATTTTCTTCTTGGGCTACTAGGTCTTTGATTTATTAAGATGTTGTCAAGGTTGACTTGCAAAGTGCTTCTTTCTGCTCACAACTTGACAAAGAAGCTAAGGGAGGCAGATGGGTATGATTGGAATGTGTGGGGAGCTGGAAGGGAGAAAAGGAATTTACATGAGTAAATTCAGCAGCCTAAGAAAATCTTGCAACCCCAAGGTCAGATGCTTAAGACTTTTGAAAGGTGCAGATTGTTTTCTCAAAATAAAATGCTTAACCTGGATTGGTGGACAGTGGACCAAAGGAAGGAAAAAGGGGATTTTACTATGCTGTGCTTTGCGCCAAAACCTTAGAACTGTCTTTGCTTCTTTTGTACCTATATGGATCTGTCAGTAAAGTTATACTCTTGGTAAAATAAAAAATGTCCCAGGAGTTTCTTTAGCTGTATCTGCCAATGGGACGGTTGACATTAAGCCAGTTTTTTAAGTAGTAACCTACCTGGATCCCACCCCAGAGAGAGTTCAGGGTAGAGGACAGGGTATATCTGTCTACCAAGTTCTTGAATCCGAAGCAGTCGTATAAAATACTAGGCTCTATATATGACCTTTCCCAATTACCCATATTTTAAACCAGTGACAGTGGAGCTGAAATTGCCAAAAAGCCTCAGACACATTCACTGCAGTCTGTTAAAGCCTTTTAGCAGCTCGGCTTTAAGGCCAGCTACTGAGACCTCTCCTCCTCCCATCTAAGTGAGTGGATTTTGAAATTCAGGAAATCTTGGACTCAAAGAGGCACAAGGGGAATTTGCAATATCTAGTTGTATGGAAGGGGTATCCCCTAGCACAGTAATGGCGAACCTATGGCACGCGTGCCACAGATGGCACACGGAGCCATATCTGAGGGCACGCGAGGCGTTGCCCTATGTCAGCTCCAGCACGCATGTGCGTGCTGGCCAGCTGATTTTTGGCCTTGGGGAAGGCCATTTTCGCCCTCCAGAGGCTTCAGGAGGCTTCCCTAAAGCCGCCGGAGAGCGAAAAATGGCCCAATGGGCAAACCGGAAGTTTGGAAAAATGGACTTCCAGTTTTCCCGTTGCGCCATTTTTCGCACTCCGGAGGCTTCAGGAGGCTTCCCTGAAGCCTCCGGATTGCGAAAAACAGCCCAACGGGAAAACCGGAAGTCCATTTTTCCGAACTTCCAGTTTGCCCATTTGGCCGTTTTTCGCCGTCCCAGGCTTCAGTGAGGCATGTGTGCATGCATGGGGGCAGCGCGGGGATGGGTGGGTTGTGCGCATGCGCGGGGGGGGGGGTTGTGCGCATGCGCAGGGAATGGGTGTGGGCACGTGCACGCGCTAGCGCGCGCGCACACACACCCTTTTGGCACGCAAACCAAAAAAGGTTCGGCATCACTGCCCTAGCAGATGTGGAATGGGATGTTAAGGCATCTAGACTTGTCTGCAGGTTCCATGCTAAATACCCGAACCACCCAGATAGAGTGTGAGTGTGAGGCTTATATGTTATGTAAATTTGTGTATGTTTTCTTTCCTAGGCCTATCTTTTTTTTGGAGGGTTGGCATGTCAAGGTTGACTCGTAAGATGCTTCTTTCTGCTCACAACTTGACAAAGAAGCTGAGGGGTGGATGGGTATGATTGGAATGTGTGGGGAGCTGGGAGGGAGAAAAGGAATTTACGTGAGCCATTTGCAGCCTGAGAAAATCTTGCAACCCCAAGGTCAGACGCTGAAGACTTTTGAAAGGTGCAGACTGTTTTCCCAAAATAAAATGCTTAACCTGGATTGGTGGACAGTGAACACTGGGTGGCCTGGGGAAGGAAAAAGGGGTTTTTACTATGTTGCGCTTCATGCCACCTTAGAACTGGCTTTGCTTCTTCTGTATCTATATGGATCTGTCAGTAAAGTTATACTCTTGGTAAAATAAAAAATGTCCCAAGAGTTTCTTTTGTTGTACATGCCAAGGGGACAGTTGACATATGTTTTGTAGGGCTTTAGTTTGTTTATTTGATGATGATACCCTTCTCTGATACCTAGACAGAGAGGATTCTATAGCTGAAGGGCTTCATAGATCCACATGACTGGAAGATGCTTGGTATGAAACCACTGCTTTACTCTAGCAGAGTTCTGTTCATAGCCAACAGTGACAAATATAAGCTATTTTCAGAGATGCATATACCTGAGGACAAGTATATGATCATTATTGGTATATATAGCAAAGGAGATCTTCTCCCCCATGGCTGCTACCTTCACTGCTCAACAGAAAAGTGAGTTGGGAAGCTCTTAAGGCTCCTTCTGACAGCTTTACTTCAGCTGTCTGCTCTTGGTTTAGAGATGTTAGGCAGGAACTGGTGGAGAGAAAGGGTCATAGAGTACAGTTCAGGATGAATGCAAATTGCACATTTTTGTGTAAATTGGGGCATGAAGCACTACCTGTCTCCCTTTCCTGTTGTCTGCCTGGCTAATGACTTGTCAGTAAAAGACTGAAGTGTTTAGATCCAAAGCACTTTTCCCTCCAGAGATTGAAATAACTGTATTTTCTACTAGTCAATATTCCTAAAATTGTGAGCTTTGACCAAAATAGCATTTGGGTCACCTATGCGGTGGAATAGGACCACAGATTCTCATAGCATGAACTGGAACAGGAAGTAGAAGCCTGCCAGTTTCTGGTGAAGGATTAGTAACATTTTCTGATTTGTATCAACATCCCAAATATAGATAGAGGAACCTTCATTGCAATAGAAGATTATTTTTTTAAAAAATCCACTGCCAAAACAAGCAGATTTTTAAAAACATTCTAGAAAAGGTTAGAATCATTCCAAATAAGTATAGTGATTGAGCACAAACTCGGAGGTTGTTTAACAGATATGTAGCAAGAGCTTAGCCTGCCATATACTGTAGGCAGAAAATTGGTCAGCTGAGTCATATAAATAAAGGACCTGGAGTCTAGCTTACTTTTTTCTGAGGCAGAGATGACACATTAGCAAGCCCAGAAAATACAGTCTAATTTCCATGGTTGTTTCAATTTTACAGTCAGCTGAGAGGACTGGCTTGTAGCACTTCTGCTTTCCATGTGTTTCCTTCCTTTCTTGCAAACTTTTCAAATTCAGCCTTGCAGTTATTCAGTACTTGAAATTATTGTATTTTTAGAGAGTATATTTACTTACTAAAGTCAGTGGGAGGCTTAGCCCACTTGTGCAACCCATCATCACTTCCAGAGTTGTGCAAGCTATTTCATTCTCAAGTAGTGGCTTGGATTTAGGAATATAAAGAAAAACTACAGGAAAGAAGGTAAAGAACCATTTCCCATGGCCACAGAAAACAGGCAGGAAATAATGTATGCTGCCAAAACTGAACAAACAAACAATATTATAAGACACAACTATAAGCAACATATGACTTGAATTTCAAAAGAGTAGATTTTAATAAAGCCAGAGCAATAATAAGTACCCTGTTTCCCCCAAAATAAGACATCCCCTGATAATAAGCCCAATCGGGCTTTTGAGTGCATGGCAATAAGGCCAAGTGCTTATTTCAGGGTTCAATATATATATATATATATATACACACACACACACACACACACACACACACACACACACACATATACATATATACATATATACATATATACATATATACATATATACATATACATATACATATACATATATATATATATATATATATGTTATATTTTTACATAAATAAAGGGAGACTAGTATAGATCTATTTCAAGCTATTTAGCTCTCATCAGCTAGCCACACCCTTCTGGGATTAGAACACATATATATATATGTCTTACATATATATATATATATGTAAGACAGGGTCTTATTTTCGGGAAAACACGGTAGCATCATTTGACAGAAGAACCTAATGAGAAAAGTTGTTTAAGATTATTTAAAAAGTACAACTGCAAACAGTTTCAGGGAGAAAAAGCCAATGTGCCTGTTCAAAAAACTCTGAAGATGTGAAAACAAACAAAAAGGAAACAAAAACAGAAAATTGTAAGAGGACTACTGTGTTTCCCAGAAAATAAGATCCTGTCTTATATTTTTTTGAACCCTGAAATAAGCCCTTGGCTTTATTGCCATGTACTCAAAAGCCGGATTGGGCTTATTATCAGGAGATGTCTTATTTGGGGGAAACAGGGTAGTCAATAAAGTAAGAATACAGGTAGTCCTTGACTTATAAAAGTTCACTTAGTGACCATTCAAAGTTACAACAACACTGAAAAATGTGATTTATGACCATTTTTCAGTTATGACCTTTGCAGCATCCCCATGGTCATGTGATCAAAATTCAGATGTTAGCAACTGGTTTATATTTATGACAGTTGATGTGTCCCAGGGTCATGTAATCACTTTTAACGGTCTTCTGATCAGCAAAGTCAATGGGGAAGCCAGATTCACTTAACCAGATTACTAATTTAACAACTGAAGTGATTCACTTAACAACTATGTCAGGAAATGTTGTAAAATGGGCCAAAACTCACTTAACAAATGTCTCACTTAACAACAGAAATTTTGGGCTCATTTGTGGTTGTAAGTCAAAGACTACCTGTACAGGTAATCAGATATGATAGACAGCCAGTTTGGTCTAGTGCTAGAAAGTGGTAGACTGTGAGTTCAAGTCCCACCTTAGGCATGAGAGCCAACTGGCTGACCTTGGGCCAGTCGTTCTGTCTCAGCCCAACACACACCCCCTTCACAGAGTGGTTGTTGTGGGGGGAAAAGAAGGAGGAAGATGTGTTGTTCATTGTGTTCTAAAAATAACAACAGCAGGATACAAATAAAATAAATAAAAAATAAATATTAGTTTTGGTAGGCTCAGTCTTCTTTGAGAAGAGAATGTATCACCAATACATCCTATACAGCAGTGATAGCGAACCTTTTTTGGCTCGGGTGCCAAAAGGGTGCACACGTGCGCAATAGCGCACTTGCGTACCCACACCCATAATACAATGCCCTCCCCCCCGTGCATGCGCACAACCCCCATGCTGGCCCCTGCGCATGCGCACAACTCCTGTGCTGCCCCCCGCGCATGCGCACAGGCCTCACTGAAGACTCTGGGACATCCGGTAGGCTCGTTGGGCTGTTTTTCGCTCTCCCCAGGGTTCAGGAAAGCCTCCTGAAGCCTGGGGATGGCAAAAAATGACCCAACGGGCCAATCGGAAGTTTGGAAACGAAACAGAAATGGAGCTACCCTACTACTTACCTTCAGATAGTTGCAACCAGGCCTTGCACACCTCGGCCCATTTATTCTGCAGCTGACAATGCTTTCCTGAAGGCCTCTGTAGCCTATAACAGAGCTCCGGATCAATCTGGAGCTCTGTTATCAGCTGCAGAGGCCTTTCCTAAAGGCCTTTCCTGAAGGCCTCTCTAGCCAATAACAGAGCTCCTGTCAGATCCCAAAGAGTGATCGTGCCATTCAGTTGAGAGAAGGGGGGGGCTTGGGTTTGATTTATTAGCATTGCCTGTGTCAATTGACGATTTACAATCCATACCCGGGCGCCAAACATCCTGAGATCTCTTCACTTTTGGAGAAGGTTTATGAGGGGCAATGTGGGATGTTTCACTTCAATGGATAACAGAAGATGGTCAGAGAAATGTATGTTTATCCGGTTCCCAGAGCAGTTGATAAAGAAAACATTTTCACACTTGTGTATTGGCTAGAATCTGCA
>QLTV01004007.1:1138800-1150836 GCA_003457575.1 Thermophis baileyi | reverse complement strand
ACTTCAGCAACAGAGTGATCAATGCCTGGAATTCACTACCTGACTCTGTAGTTTCTTCCCCAAACCCAAAAAACTTTAACCTTAGACTGTCTACTGTCGACCTCACCCCATTCCTAAGAGGTCTGTAAGGGGCGTGCATAAGCGCACCAGCGTGCCTACCGTCCCTGTCCTACTGTCCTATTGTCCTCATCTATCTGTATTCACTTTGATTATGTTTATGTTTATACCTATACCTGCTATCTTGTACATGTTTGACAAACAAACAAACAAACAAACAAATAAATAAATAAATAAATAAACAATGAAATAAATTCCCAAATCTGTTTTTATATTTAAAAACCTTCTTTTATTGGTCATGAATCTCAAGTGTTTAGTTTCAATTGATTATCCCAAAATTTAATACTGCAAGAGGTAAAGATATTTCTTATTGTGATTCTTATTACCTGTTTTTGTGTTAAAATGAAACACCTACTTTTTCATTGTTTTTATATAATTTTATACTTTTCTTTCCCAAATAGATGGAACTTTGGCCAAGACCACTCATGACTTTTTCCCCACTGATGAGAATATTGAGTTTATGCAAGCATATTGTGCTTTCCAAACTTAATTTAGTCATGATAAACCCGAAGTCAAGAATGAAAAGTTTTCATTTCAGTACATTTCTGTCCTAAGGATTTAAAAAATATTTTATGTATCTGCAATTATATACACAGTGCTAACACACAAGGAGATGGAATAGAGCCCACCAGCCTTGCTGCCTTTTTTTGAGGAGAGGGTTGATGCAAATATTTGAATTGAAGAAGATATTAAAATGTGAAGATGTGAAGATAATGAGAGCAAGTCAATGAAATGGAGGCAGGAGTGGGGAGAAGCCTCTTGCACCATTCCAACATGAAGTACCATATTTTTTGCACTATAAGACGCTCCAGACCATAAGACACACCTAGCTTTTGGGAGGAAAACAAGAAAACAAAAAATTGTTTTATTTCAGCCACGAAAACCTTGCACGGCTTTGTCTAAACCTTTTAAGAGTTATCTTTGGTTGCCTCTTGTAACATGCTGTTATACAGAATAACAGAGCTGGAAGGGACCTTGGAGATCTTCTAGTTCAACCCCCTGCTCAGGCAGGAAACCCTATATTGTTTCAGCCAAAAGCTCTTGAAGCTACGTAAGAAATTTCCTGTAGGTGAGGTACTGTCCCCACAATGGATTTTTTCTACAGGAACCCGGGTCTATTCTGTTGCTGCCGCCTATCGCCGCCGCTCACCGCCTATTGCCACCGCTCACTTCTGCCACTTGCTGCCACCGCTGCTCACTGCCACTGCCGTTCGCCGCTGTTCGCCACTGCCACCGCCGTTCGCCACTGCCACCATTCGCCACCACCGTTCGCCACAGTTTGCTGCTGCTGCGGTTCGCCGCCACCGTTCGCCACCGCCGTTTGCTGCTGCCGCCGTTTGCCACCGCCGCCATTCACCGCCGCTGCCATTCGCCGCCACTAACGCTTGCCGTCGCCACCGTTCACCACCGCCACCATTTGCTGCTGCCGCCGTTGGCCAATGCTGCCATTCACCGCCGCCTATCGGTGGTTGGATCGGCCTCCCAGAATACCGCTAATCAGCTGTTCCAGGCAGCGGGGATTGCTGCCACCTATCGCCACTGCCACCTGTTGCCACTGCCGCCAGTCGGAACGGCAACAGGTGGCGGCAACAGGCGGTGGCGGCGATAGGTGGTGGCAACAGGTGGCGGCGGCGATAGGTGGCGGCGGCGATAGGCAGTGGCGGTGATAGGCTGCAGCGGAAATAGGCGGTGGCAGTGATAGGCAGCGCCGCCATTTGCCACTGTTCGCCACCGCCTATCACCAGTTGGATCGGCCTCCTAGAATATCGCCGATCAGCTGTTCCAGGCAGCGGGGATCGCTGCTGCCAATCGCCACTGCCGCCTGTTGTTGCTGCCACCAGTCGGAATGGCAACAAGCGGCGGCAACAGGCAACGGCGGCGATAGGTGGCATCGGTGACAGGTGGTGGCAGCGATAGGTGGCAGCGACAGGCGGCAGCGGCAACAGGTGGCGGCGGCAACAGGCGGCGGCGATAGATGGTGGCGGCAATAGGTGGTGGCGGTGATAGGCAGCAGCGGTGATAGGCGGCGGCGGTGATAGGCAGCAGCGGCGACAGGCTGCCCCCGCCATTCACCACTGCCTATCGCCGGTTGGATCGGCCTCCCAGAATATTGCCAATCAGCTTTTCCAGGCAGCAGGGATCACTGCCGCCTATCGCCGCTGCCGCCTGTTGCCGCTGCTGCCGGTCGGAACAGCAACAGGCAACGGCAACAGGCAACGGCAGCGATAGGCGTCGGTGGCGACAGGCGGTGGCGGCGATAGGCGTCGGTGACTGGCAGCGGCAGTGATAGGCAGTGGAGATTGGCGGCAGGGGTGATAGGTAGCAGTGGCAATAGGTGGCAGCGGCGATAGGCGGCAGTGGCGATAGGCGGTGACAGTGATAGACCAACAGGCCACTGATGTTTCCCACTCTCGCTGTTCGCCACCCCCGTTCGCTGGTTGGATCGGCCTCCCAGAATACCTCCAAACAGCTGTTCCAGGTGGCAGGGATCGCTGCCACCTGTTGCCGCTGCCGCCGGTCGGAATGGCAACAGGTGGCGGCAACAGCAACGGTGGCGATAGGTGGTGGTGACAGGCGGTGGCGGCGATAGGCTGGCGGCAGCGATAGGTGGCGGCGGCAATAGGAGCAGCAACAAGCCACTGCCATTCGCTGCCGCCACCATTCACCGCCACCGCCGTTCGCCACCGCCGCCATTCGCCACCGCCGCCATTCGCCACCGCCGCCATTCGCCACCGCCACCGTTCACCGCTGCCTATCACCGGTTGGATCGGCCTCCCAGAATATCGCCGATCAGCTGTTCCAGGTCGCGGGGATCGTTGCCACCTATCGCCGCTGCCACCTGTTGCCGCTGCCGCCGGTCGGAACGGCAACAGGCAGTGGCAACAGGCAATGGCAGTGATAGGTGGCATCGGTGACAGGCGGTGGCAGCGATAGGTGGCAGCAACAGGTGGCAGCAGTGATAGGCAGCGGTGGCAATAGGTAGCAGCGGCGATAGGCAGCGGCAGTGATAGGTGGCGGTGGTTATAGGCAGCAGTGGCGACAGGCTGCTGCTGTTCGCCACTGCAGCCATTCGCCTCTGCCTATCACCGGTTGGATCGGCCTCCCAGTATACTGCCGATCAGCTGAACCAGGTGGCAGGGTATGCTACCGCCTATTGCCACTGCCACCTGTTGCCACTGCCGCCGGTCAGAACAGCAACAGGCAACGGCAACAGGCAACAGCAGCGATAGGCATCAGTGGTGACAGGCTGTGGTGGCAACAGGCGGCGGCAACAGGCGGCAGCGGCAATAGGTGGCAGCGGTGATAGGCAGCAGTGGCAATAGGCTGTGGCAGTGATAGGCAGCTGCGGCGACAGGCCACCACCACTGCCGTTCGCTACCATCTATCGCCGGTTGGATCGGCCTTCCAGAATACCGCCAATCAGCTGTTCCAGGCAGCGGGGATCGCTGCCACCTATTGCCGCTGTCACCTGTTGCTGCTGCCACCAGTTGGAATGGCAACAGGCGGCAACAGGCAACGGTGGCGATAGGTGGCATCGGCGACAGGCGGTTGGATCGGCCTCCCAGAATACCGCTGATCAGCTGTTCCAGGCAGCAGGGATTGCTGCCGCCTCTTGCCGGTCAGAACGGCAAGAGGCGGCGGCAACAGGTAACAGCGGTGATAGGTGGCATCGACGACAGGCGGTGGCAGCGATAGATGGTGGCAACAGGCGGTGATGGCGATAGGCGGCAGTGGTGATAGACGGCAGCGGTGATAGGCAGCAGCAGCGATAGGTGGCGGCGGTGATAGGCAGCAGCGGCAACAGGCTGCTGCCATTCACCACCGCCACCATTCACCACTGCCTATCACCGGTTGGATCGGCCTCCCAGAATACTGCCAATCAGCTGTTCCAGGCGGCAGGGATTGCTGCCGCCTATTGCCGCTGCCGCCTGTTGCTGCCGCCAACCAGCACTGGGAGGATCAGGAAGGTGCTAGGAAAATTGGGAGAGGTATGTGGCAGCTGCAGGAAGGTGATGGGAAGTAGCTCTGCATGGGTTGATAGAAGGCCTACGTTTACTTACCCTTTTTATCCTTGGGGGAAAATACCTGCATGATTTATTGGGTTTAGTCATTATTTGTCATGTTGTCGAATCCAGACTGTCTAGTTTATGTTTAAGCAGCCAATATCCCTCTACAAACAAGATAGAAATTATTATCTAGATATGCTTATCTAAATAAAGATGTAATTTTTTAAATAATCATCAGCATCTTGAGCAAAAATCAAGTTCAGTTCATTGCAAGATTATTGTATTTCTGTATTTGCAGAAACCAGTTTTCTATTCCTATCTTTATTCCTGTAGGAAGTTAGCACCCACCCCTCTCCTAGAAAAATGAAATATCCTAGGAAAAATTTAAAAAGGCAGAATATTATAGAATATCCCTAGAGAAATTGAGAAACATGCTTTTAGAAAGGAAACAGACTCACTCTTAGTAGCCCCCACCATTGTCAATGGGCCATCAAGGAATGGTCCAGCTCACTCATCCCCACCCCCCTTTGTTAATAGCCTGGAGCAGCCTGGATTCTACATAACAAAGGTCTCCTTCAGACAGAACCATATTAGGAATTGCCCAAAGCACCACATGGGACCTGGGAAGATTACATCAGCCAAGCCTGGGACTCAGGACAGCCCACAAGAGTTGCCCCAGCATGCCCTGGGAGTCTGACAGCCAATCGGAGTGCATTACATACACAGGAACAGGAAACTAAGAGGTGGGGCCCAACAGAGGTCATAAAACCAAGAGACTCAGCATCTTTTCCTCCCTTTTCTCTTCACCCAACATCTGGAAGCATGTGATCCACCTTTTCTGTTCAGGAGCCCATGCCATGTGCTCCTGTCCACCATTAAACCTTCTTTCCAAGCAACTTCCAGGAATCCAGTGTCTTTTTCCCCACTTGGAACTGAGCCCAGAAGGATATTCCTTACAACACTCCTCATTCCTTTTTGAACAATCATAATCTGTTTTTCAAATTATTTCTTGATTTGTTTTTGAGAAAATTCTATAATATTATCACATCAAGGAATAATTTATTTGGTATTACACTTCATTTTTCCATCAATTCATAACTTTAGAAATATTAACTTGTTTATCCTAACATTTATTTATCCTAAACATATTTAAACAATGTGGAGGGTTACAATTCAATTTCAAATGAATTATTTTAAAAATACTTAAATCATGTGATTAATCATATTATTTTCAAGTAACAATGGTACATCTGACAGTTGTTTTCTTTATTCCTAAGGAAAACTGAAAATACAATCTCATTTGATAGTAGGTTCAAAATAATTGTCATAACAATAGGACCAAAAGTAGCTGTTAATGAGATCACAGTAACCGTTCCTCATGTTTCATCTACATCCCACCTGTCAAGTTTTGAGAAATTATCTTTTTACAGTGAAACCCATTACAAGGTTTATCTTGACTAGCATAAGCAGATATCCCATTCTATTTTCTTTTCCTATCCCTTTCCCTCCCTCCCTTCTAAACAATATACTATTATACTTATACACCAGTCCTTAGCTCTGCCTATAGCATTCTTAGCTCTTTCCCTATAATTTTCTGTTTATTTTTAGCAAACACACAAAAATTCAAATCCATCAAAATAGCCACCAGGACAGTTTGTGCCTTAATACCTTTCCTGGACTTTCTGGATGCTTTTATCATACTAGTAGAAGCCAGGTGAAATTCCAAATGATGGTTGTCACCTTGAGGATCTATATGGTTCAGATCTGTTAGATAAACAGATAAAGTCTCTCTTAGATAAAGAGGCTACTGTCTCCTGTTTTGATTCTCCTATCTAACCAGATAAAACAATGTATGTTTTTTGTAAGAACTTTGTTGTGGCCTTTTTGTTAGCTGCCAAAACTCAATTTGTGGTTGTGAGGAAGGATACAAGTTTAATAATAATAACAGATTTTTATCCAACTTTTTAAATAAATAATTCAAGGCAGCAAATATACCTAATACTCCTTCTTCTCTTATTACCCCATAACAACAACCCTATGAAGTGGGTTGGCCTGAGAGACAGGACTACTGGCTCAAAGTCACCTACCATAAATACATCAATAAATAACTCCTTTCTTCCAAGTCCTGCCCCTGCAACACACATAAAAAGGACAGCCCTAATCTCCCCTGCAGAAAACCTTCAGCCATTTGTTAGTCTTCTAGCTGGCCAATAGCAGAGTGCTCAATTTTTTGAGCTTTCAGTTATTGTAATTTAACAAAAGGATCCAAACTCAATTGCAAAAAATTTGACTTCAGCAAGTGGTCAATGCCTGGAATACATTATCTGACTCTGTAGTTTCTTCCCCAACCCCCCAAAACTTTAAGCTTAGACTGTCTACCATTGACCTCACCCCATTCCTAAGAGGTCTGTAAGGGGCGTGCATAAGCGCACCAGCGTGCCTACCGTCCCTGACCTAACATCGTACTCGTAAAGTATCATGTACTCATAACCACGCTTGTACTTCTTATTATTATTTTTCTTCACAATCATGTTTATACTTTATCTGTAATCATATACACGTTTGACAAATAAAATAAATAAATAAATAAAATAAATAAAAATGTAGCAGCCCTATCTGCACAAGACAATGCATCTTGGACAAAGAAGCCCAAAGGCTGGGGGAAGGGGAAGGGAGGGAAGAAAATCACACACAATCTCCCCCAAAAAAACAATACGGTAGAACAAAATAAGGCTTATTTCATCTGTCAGAAAAAAGGCCCTTTCCACAGCTGGGAACTTCATAATCATAGTGTTTGTCAGCCTCCATGCTGCCTGCTTGCTTCGGCTGCCATAGAAATGGAGGGGAGGGGGGAAGCCTAGGTATTTGGGAGGTGGGAGGGAAGCTGTGCTGGAGATGTCTCTACATGTGTCTGATTAGGAGTTAGGGAGGAAAGTTCTCATCACTTACGGCCAGGCTGGATGGACATGTTTACAGCCTGCTCAAGGTCAACGGCCATCTGCGGAGGCTCCGTTTGAAGATGTGCCCACATGACATCTGGGGGGCACCGGGATTGGATGAATAGCCCGGGGGGTTATGAGGGGAGGGATTTGGGATTATTTCTATATGCATTTACGTGTGTTTTTGCCTCAGATCTTGCTTTCATTCTGTTGCTATCAGTTCTCATTCAATAAAAGTACTCTTCTCTATCATTATGGAGTTGGGGTTTTTCTTTCCTGGATTTTGAACAGAAGCACACCTGACATTAAGCAAGATCTGCTTTATTAGCCAACCTGGAGAAGACCTTCTACCGTGGGGGCTCAGCAAAATATGTCTAGCCAAGGCGTGACGAGGAGGACCAGGGAGTGGCCGGGTTCACCACCCCCAGTCCCGTCGTGGCTGGGAGAAGTCGGAGTGGCTGTGTGAGCCACAGGTCGAAGTGAAGCCAGTGAGAGCCAAATTGTCGCTGGGCGTGGGGCGTCTGGACGCCTTGGAGGAACTTCCCTCTGGAGTAACTGCAGCCAGGTGCCGAAAAGGTGAGGCGGCCTGGCAGGAGGAGAACAAAGAAGATCTCCTGCTGACTCAAGCTTTGCATCTGCTGAAAGAAGCGCTGGAGAGTCGGAGGGGTCGCGAAAGGTACGCATTGCCTGCGGGGAGGGAAGCTGAAGAATTGGGGGAAGAGGAGGGGACCTCAGCCAACCCTGAAGTGCCCCTGGGAGCCCAGCCAGACCCAGCAGGGGCAGCAGGAACACAAGCGGCAGCAGCAGCAGCAGCCCAACCCCCCCCCCGGCAAGTGGGGTGATCCCCCGCAGGTGTCAGATTCCAAAGATTCCTCCACTGGGAGTAAAATACAGTGGGGATCCCAAGGCTTTGGGTTTCTTCCTAACCCAGGTTTGGAATCATATGGAAGAATATGGAGAGCATTTCCCCACAGAAACAGCTAAAGTTAGGTGTGTCACCATGGCCCTGGAAGGGACCGTGGCTGAGTGGATGGTGGCCCTCCATAATGAGGATTCCCCAATGATGAGGAATTATGATGCATTTATGGCAGCCCTCCGAGTGCGTTTTGATGACCCCCTGGCTGAACGTAAAGCTAGAACCAGAATGAAAACCTTGACCCAGGGAAGGAAATCGGTGGCTGAATACACTCAGGAGTTTCGCCAGTTGGTGGTCTATATGTGGGGGTGGTCCACCGAGGCCCTAATGGAGTGCTACAAGGACGGCCTCAATGAGGACGTTTACCAAGGCTGTTGTTCTCGAGGGGCCCCCAAAGACCTGCAACGTTGGTATGTGATGGCAGCTGAGGTGGAGATTGACCTGGGCAGAGATCGGTACAGAGGAGGTCGCAGCTGGAGCAAGCCTTTCCCCTCCACACTGAAAGAAGCCCCTAGGATGGCAAGAGGGGGGTCGGGATCAAAGCCCAGATCATCAGCATGCTTCAGATGTGGAAAAGAGGGGCACCGAGCTGCTGAGTGTTTCGCCAAGCCTGTCCCTAGGATGACCCCTGCTGGAGGAAAAAAGTTTGACAAGCCAGCAGCAAAAAACCGCGAAACGGCTTTGAAAGGCATGGAAGTCGTTGAGTTCGCCCCTCCAGGCCTGGAGGAGCTGGGAACTCCGACCACCCCAGGGGACAGCGACAGCGACTCTGACGACGACCCCCTGGTAAGTCAGCACACGGGGCCCCTGACATCCCAGTAGAACTGCGGGTGCCATCATCCGGTGCCCAGGGGAAGATGCTGGCCCTTTTGGATTCTGGGTGTACTAGATGTGTGATCAGCCCAGAGTTGGTGGATAAAATGGGATTGAGACTGAGTTCCATGAAAGTGCCCATTGCCTTCTGCCAGTTGGATGGGTCAGTAGCTGGGGGGCCCCTGCCCAGTTTGTGACTGAACCATTTGAGATGAGGATGGGGGACCACCAAGAGACTCTGAGTGTTATAGTGGCCCCAGGGATGGAACGACCCCTGAAAATGGGCTCTGAAAATGGAACCCAAATGTGAATTGGAGGACGGGGCTATTGCGCATCCGTTATAACCAGAAGGGGAACCCTTCCACGGGCCTGAAGACACAGAGGGGCTGGCGGCAATAGGGGCCGAACACCTGGCAGGAGAGGAGAAAATCCCTAAGGAATATGGGGACCTCAGGGGGGCCTTCAGTGAGAGGGTGTCGGACGTGCTCCCACCCCATCGGTCCACGGACTGCAGCATAGAGATCCTGCCAGGGGTAAAACTCCCCAAACCAAAAATTTATTCCATGACCCCTCGCGAGCTTGAGGAGCTGCGAAACTTCATAGACAAAAATCTGAAACGAGGTTTCATCCAACTTGCTAGGCCACGAGTGGCTGCCCTGGTGCTCTTCCGAGAAAAGAAAGATGGCTCTCTTTGCTTATGTGTGGACTATAAGAACCTAAACGCCAGTTGCATTGAGAATGTTTACCCCCTGCCCCTTATGAAGGACATGCTAGCCCATCTAGCCAAGGGGAAGATTTTCACCAAACTGGTCTNCTGCTTTGCCTAAGGGTATTCAGACGTTGCTTTGAATGGAATGCTTTCACTTCTGCTTAATAAAAGATCCTTTTGAACTACATTGGCTCAGAAGTTCTCGCTTTCTTAAGTTAGACGTAGAGGCGATCCTTAAAGGGGAAGATTTTCACCAAACTGGACTTAAGAGAGGCCTACTACTGAGTCCAAATTAAAGAAGGGGACACGTGGAAAACTGCTTTTAATTGCCCTCTAGGTTGTTTCCAGTTTTGGGTGCTCCCATTTGGTCTACAGGGGGTGCCAGCAGTGTTCATGCAACTGATTAACGAAGTGCTCCATGAGCACCTTTACAAGGGGGTCTTGGTTTATCTTGATGACATTCTCATTTACTCGGAGACCATGGAAGAACACGTAAGACTGGTGCGATCGGTCCTGAAAAAACTCATGGCCGCTGAGCTGTACGCTAAATTGTCAAAATGCGAGTTTCACCAGAGTAAAATTGAGTATTTGGGTTATCGCATATCGCATGAGGGTATTGAAATGGATCCTGAGAAAGTGCGGGCAGTCATGGAGTGGGCAGCCCTACGCACACGTAAACAGCTGCAGAGTTTCCTAGGCTTTGCCAACTTTTACCGGCAGTTCATCCCCTCTTTTGCCCAGATTGCGCTGCCAATCACCAACCTTCTCAAAACAAAAGGGGAGGCCAAGCCTAAGCCTAGTTGGCCCTTGGAGTGGACCATGGAATGCCAAGCAGCTTTCAAGAAGCTCAAGCAACTATTTGAGGCCGAGCTGGTCCTTAAGCACCCCGACATGGATGCCCCTTTCATAGTTCAAGCCGATGCCAGCGACGTGGCGGTCAGGGCAGTACTACTGCAAGCAAATACGGATGGTGCTCTACTACCCTGTGTCTACACCTCCCGTAAACTAACTGAGACTGAAAGGAGGTGGGCGATTTGGGAGAAGGAAGCTTTTGCTGTCTGTTGGGCCCTACTGACCTGGAGGCATTTCCTTGAAGGGGCCAAACATCCCTTTGAAGTGTGGACGGATCATAAGAACCTTGAGGCATTGAAGACCCCTAGGAAGTTGTCACCTAAGCAAGCCCACGGGGCACAACATTTTAATCGATTTAATTTCTCCCTACATTATCTACCTAGGGGGGAAAAACTTTATGACTGATGCCCTGTCTAGGTTGCCCCAGTATAACAGCACACAGCAGGAGATAATTAGACCCGTAATTCCTTCCAAACAACTGGCGGTTCCAGTAGTCACCAGGTCCCAAAAGAAGATGGATTGGGACCTTTCGGCTGACCTAAACTCTCAGCTCACAGAAGCGTTGAAAACGGATGAATGGTTTTTGTCTCACTCAAATGAGTGTACCATTTGCGATGGCCTCGCCTGGGTGGGGGCTAAGCTCTATGTCCCAGCTCGTCTTAGGGAGCTGGTGCTCCAAAAGGCCAATGATTCAAAGGCAGCAGGTCATTTTGGGTTTGTGAAAACATTACACTTAATTAAAAGACAATTTTGGTGGCCATCATTGAAAAAGGACATTGAGGCTTATGTGGCTAGTGCCCCGTATGTGCCACCGCAAAATGGCCACCTGGAAAACTGCAGGGGTTACTTCAAAATGTTGCTAGACCAGGGCACCCCTGGAAACAAATATCCATGGACTTCATTGTTGAATTACCTGAGAGCGGGGGTAATACAGTCATTTGGGTAATCACAGACCTGTTTTCTAAACAGGTTCATTTTGTGCCTTGCTCCAAAATCCCATCAGCAAAGATGTTGGCTAAATTATTTATTCAGCATGTGTACAGGTTACATGGTGTCCCTGAATGAATAATCTCGGATAGGGGAGTCCAATTCACCTCCCAGTTTTGGAAGGAGTTCCTGGCTTTGTTAGGCTCCGCCCAGGGCTTAAGCTCCGCCCACCATCCCCAAACCAATGGGGCATGTGAACGGACTAACTCAGTCCTTGAACAATACCTCAGGTGTTACGTTAATTACCAGCAAGATAATTGGGCTGACTTGCTACTCTTCGCTGAGGTTGCTTACAATAACTCTGTTAATAGTAATACGGGGTTTACCCCATTCAGGGTGGTCTATGGCCAAGACTTTGTACCCATCCCCAAACTACCTCAGGAGAGACCTCAGATTCCCTCTCTATGGGAGTGGATTGAGCAGCTTCAAGTGATCTGGCCCGTGACTCGCAAAGCATTAGACGAAGCTCACCAAGCCCATAAAACCCAGGCTGACAAGAAAAGGGTAAAACCAAGGGAATACCAAATTGGTGATAGGGTTTTCCTATCAACTAAGTACTTACAGACTACACAGAAGTCGAAGAAACTTGGCCCTAAGTATGTGGGACCCTTTCCCATTGTGAAAATTGTAAACCCGGTGGCTGTACAATTGGAGCTTCCAAAAACCCGTAGGAGAATTCACCCTGTTTTCCATGTT
>QLTV01004007.1:1118929-1138298 GCA_003457575.1 Thermophis baileyi | reverse complement strand
GGGAGAGTGGAAGACTGATTATTTGGGAGGAGGGGGGAAGTTGTGCTGGAGATGTCTCTACATGTGTCTGATAAGGAGTTTAGGGAGGGGAGTTCTCATCACGTACAGCCGGGCTGGATGGACATGTTTACAGCCTGCTCAAGGTCAACGGCCATCTGCGGAGGCTCCGTTTGAAGATGTGCCCACATGACATCTGGGGGGCACCGGGATTGGATGAATAGCCCGGGGGGTTATGAGGGAGGGATTTGGGATTATTTCTATATGCATTTACGCGCGTTTTTGCCTCAGATCTTGCTTTCATTCTGTCGCTATCAGTTCTCATTCAGTAAAAGTACTCTTCTCTATCATTATGGAGTTGGGGTTTTTCTTTCCTGGATTTTGAACGGAAGCACACCTGACAGTGTTGGCAAAATAGCAACATTTTAATTTAATATTACATTTTTAAAATGGAAAGATAAAATACCTCTATAATTTCTTTCAATTGATAATATCAGGAGGTCTGTATCCACAGTGTCCTTTATGCATGATAGCAGTATTCCAGTATTTCAGAGGCTGCCACAAAAAGGAGGTTGTCAATTTTCCAAAGCACCAGAGAGCAGGACAAGAAACAATGGATGGAAACTATTCAAGGAGAGAAGCAACCTGGAATTAAGGATAAACTTCCTAACAGTGGGGACAATCAACCAGTGGAATAGCTTGCTTTCAGAAGTTGTGGGTACTTCATCACTGGAAGTTTTTAAGAAAAAACTGGACAGCCACCTGTCTGAAATGGTATAGGATCGCCTGCTTGAGCAGAGGGTTGGACTAGAAGACCTCCAAGGTCCCTTCCGGCTCTATTCTGATTCAGCTAACTTTCTGGGTTAGTAATTGGATGTTTCCTATTGTAAACCATGATTTAAAAAACCAGAGGTTATCCTGGCAGGAACATTATAAAGCATTCAGAAAGGAAAACATATAAGGAGAAAGAAGTTGAAGTTTAATGGAAATGCTTCTGTAAAGTCTCCATACCTAAGTAAATATGACATGGGGAGTTATTAAAATAATCTCTTTTGCAGAATACTAAAAAAAAGTACTTTAATGGAAGAAATTGAATCTAGTCAGTGAATGTGAGACTCCAGAGAGATCAAAGGAAGTAGTCAGTGATGGGTGGTTCCTACTGAGACTAGCAGAACAGATAACAGACTAATAGTGGGAAGAGCCAAGAGGTCTCTGCCAAGACATAAAAGGCACAATCTGCAATCCACTTTCATCTTTTACCAAGACATAAAAGGTAGATACAACACAGTAGATACTTATTATTTTACTGTCTTTTCCCAAAGAGACTTAATACAATGAATAGTGAAAAGATATGAACAGGTTAAATTATGAAAAATAGATTAAAACATTGTCTGTATCTTGTTTCTAATGTATTCTGATTCCAGTTGAATGGCAGTGTCCTGTGGGCCAAGTTGGGCAAAATGGTTGGTTGATTCTTCCAGCTTGTTTCCTTCCCTCCCTCAAATACTGCTAGCCAGCAGTGATGCAAGAATCAGGAAGGAATCTCCAGCAATGTGCAGATGGTTAGGAGACCTCTTAATTCAGAAGTAATTTCATGGTCTTCAAGAAAACCTCCAACATGACATGTACTTTACTGCAAGAAATCAAGAAATCTTGAACTCACTAGACTTTGGATTTGGAATTCATATATTGATTCTGTTCCTTCCTCCCATATACATGATCAACAAATTTTCTGGAAAATGTCTGCTTTTTATAGTAATTGTATGAAATCAATCCTTTCAAAGCAAGAAAGAATATGGATCAGGCAAAGCGAATAAACTATTAATGCTTGTTTGTGCTAGTCATTGCAAACTTCAAACCTTTGAAATATGCTCAGACATATTGCACTCTTCTGTATACAATAGAATTCCTTATGCTACTAGGCTCGAAATTCTCAGTTTGGATAACTTAGAATTGTGTTGCTTGCGGTCAGACCTAGGTATTGCATACAAAATTATACGTAGTAATGTTTTACCTGTAAATGACTTTTTGTGTTTTAATCGCAATAATACGCGCGCAAACAACCACTTTAAACTCAATGTAAATCGTTCTAAACTTGACTGTAAAAAATATAATTTCTGTAATAGAGTTGTCAAAGTCTGGAATGCCCTACCCGATTCAGTTGTTTCAGCTACAAATTTTCACAGTTTCAGTCACAAATTGACTTCTGTGGACCTTATTTCATACTTAAGTGGTCAGTAGAGGGGGCGTGCATAAGTGCACTAACGTGCCTATCGTCCCTGTCATTGTATTTTTATTCTCTTCCTTTCTTTGAAAAATAAATCTCTCTGTCTATCTGTCTCTGTCTGTCTATCTATGTATATACATATATACATTATATAAAGATTTTACATACCTGGCAACTGCCACTGGGTGCAACTGGCTTTTGCTCATACCCAGTAAAAAAAAAAAAAAAGCACCTCCTCTTCAAAACAGGCTGAATCCCTCTCCAAGGGTCTGGTTTCCGATTGAACATTTGCACTTATAGATTTAATTGCAGCTTGTTCATTTCCATCCAGCCTATTATTGAACCCAGGGACCAGTCAAATGATTGAATGGCAAGGAACAGTAACATTATTAAATGGCATTCTGGTAGCACTCATTCAAAGGTTGCCATAGGTTTTGTAGCTACTGAATGAGTAGGGAACAAGATGGCATTCTTTGGGACATCCCTAGCCAATGATCTTTTTCTTGAAGAGTAATCTGTCACCACTACATTCTGGGTAGAGAAAATACTATATTAAGGTCCCCAAAACCAAGCCCTAAAGGAAAATAAAACTTGCTGATATCAAAAGTTATGATGTGGTCCAAGTGCACTAGCTGAGTTGATTCCCTTCATCCAGTTCCTAAATAGGTTATCTATCAAGATGACCAAATCAGCACCAATCCCATTTCAGCTGAAAGGCTAAGTGATAATCAACGTCTTCTAATTGTGTTTGGAGTCATGAGACACTTCTTCTATCAGCTTATCTCAAAATCATATACCTGAGACAAGCAATTCTAGGTCGATGAAGTTGACCATTTTATTGTAGTAAAAAATAATATTTCCTTGGAAAAAGGAATTATTAAGATAATATTAATCTTCTTTCCAAGAAAATATTATTTTTCCTCCAACCATAGGCCAATAGTTCCTTGGCCAAATAAATCAGCCAAGTGGGGCAAAAGCTGTGTAAACAGCTCCAGATATCTCATTCATCTCTTGAAGATCCACATGTTGAAACGAATCCAAAGCAGCAGGACCAATAATTGCCAAAGTTACATCACTGCACTCTGCCATGTGTTCCAGTCTACATCAAGATAGATCGATGTGACTTTAGCTACAAAGAATGTTGCAAACTGCTCACAGTGAGCCACAGATTGCTGAGGCTTCCCGCTCCCCACAGATTGTTGAGGTTTCTCCCTCCCCAAAACAGCCTGCTAGAGCATAAACTGCATAGTGTGCAAAAGCAAAAGCAAAAGCTTTTCTGTATGGAGGCAGTGGAGGCAGAGAATTAAGCATTCTTTGCTGCCTTTGGCATATTATTGTCCCAAATGGATCTTAGTTGATGTGTGATCCAATTCATGCTGAGTTTCTCCATTTGGCAAATCAGTTAATTGAGCTAACTCTTATGGCTCAGTGAAGACAATGCTCAGTCAGTAAGGAATGTTATGCTGGCTGATTTATGAAGAGGAATCATGTAAAGGTCACAGGGAAGAGGAAATAAAACAGCATAGTTGGCAGATTGAAATACAGAATGTTGCAACTCTCCTCAAGAATTCTAAGGAAATACAACAAAGTGAGGGAGGGAAACACTTCATTAGAAAGTCATGAAACAATAACAGCTAAAACTAGGCAGACTGGCAAGCCACTTATTAAATGCCAAAAATGCAGGAAACTTTTTATTTTCCTTGAGAAACAGCAAAACATCAACTGAATTCGCTTTTCTCTTTCCCTCAGCAGGACTACATTGTTGTGGAAAGACAGATGGAGGCAAGTTAATATCAATATGAAGTGCAATTCCACACAGTCCCCTGGCCCTAACAAGGCAACAGCCATGTTTCCTGAGGACCTGCCCACCTGCCATTGCCTGCATCTCATCATATAACTGCAGCAGAGGCAGCCTGAGGACAGCTGTAGAAAGTTAGCACCCACCCCTCTCCTAGAAGAATGAAATATTTTAGAAAATATTAAAAAGGCAGAATATTTCCCCTAAAAGAGAAATAGAAATCTTAAGACAGAAACTCAGCCCCAGCTCCCTGCCCCCAGCAGAGATTTTGGTTATCTACAAGACAAAAGACTGGGCCAGCTTATCTACAAAATAATAGATCTTCACCCTCAGGACATAATAGGATTAGCCCTCTACCCATCTAGCAACAGAACTCACCACATGGCACCTGGGGAGATTGCATCACCCAGCAAGGTTCAACCAAGCCTGGGACTCAAGACAACATACAAAGTTACCTCTGCATAGCCCCATGGGAGTCTGACAACCAATCATAATACATTTCTTACACAGGAACAGGAAGTTCCAAGGCAACCTGTGGAAGCAGATAACCTGAACCAGATGCTGCCTCCAGAGGAGACCTCCCATTCATTGAGCCAGGAATTGGGTTTGGATCCAGCCATCCACTAGAAATTTATCATAGCAACCAGAGTGGAGCAGACCTTCCCAAGCCTGACTGACCACCCTTACCACCAAACCAAGCCTAATGCCACCCAGCAGACATGAAAGAAAGGACCCTGAGATGTAAAAGTAAAAGACTAAAAGACTCTTTTCAATCCCCAGAAGACAGCTAGAAAGACTATGGGGGAGGGTGGAAATTCATTGTAAAGTTTTCTTTCTTGTCTCATTTATGTTGTATTCAGTTAAATGGACTCTGGGGGATTGTATTTGGGAGTGGTTGCCACAGCAAGTTCTGAACACCTTGGACTTTTGTCTGGTGGAAGGGAAATTTGTCCAGCATGTTTGTATTGCCCATATTGTAAAAGTAGCTGCATACACACGTGTACACACACGTGTACACACCATTCAGAATCAGACTGAAACTGTCCCCTTCACCTACCTCCACACAAAGCTTCTCCTTTTTGCTCTGTGTCACTAAGGCCCAAGCAGTCATACCTCACTGCTAATTCCATGGGGCAGGGACATCCCCCTCAGGCAATTCCGTCACTGAAGAAGTAGCAGAAAAGAGATCTCCAAACCCCCAAGCCCTGATTGTGACTCACAAATAATGCTGCCCAGCTGCCCAGTAAAGCAGGATATTTTGCACTGGTGGTCTCATTAGTAGGAGTCCCAAGGCTCATTGTGTGTAATTTTAAAAATACTAAATAGCCTGGATTGCATACTGGCTAACCTCAATTTGGCCTCACAAACCCTGGAAACTAAGAGCTAGGGCAGGTTTAGTAACCATCCCTTGGAAATGGGCAGCCTGTAATTTAAAGGAAGGGCTGTGAAGAATGTTGGGGCTTGTGCTTGCTTGAAACCTGACTGGAAGCTCAGAGTAAGTGATATCTAACCTCTGAAAATAATTGGCATAGAAAATTGGATATTGTAAATTTCTTTCCAGAACTTTTGCCCTGGCTGCTAGACCTTCATGGTTGAAAGCTCTCCTTTTGGGAGCCACTGAAGGAATCTGCTGCCTCTATCAATGCCTTCCTCTTTGCATCAGAAAAATTAAAAGCACCCATCAAGTCTCCCTGATCAGATCAATTCCTAATCTTGGGCCAGAAAAAGTGTCCAACCCACACTTTTATGGCCCAAAGGGGGGATTGTAGAAAGTTAGCACCCACCCCTCTCCTAGAAGAATGAAATATTTTAGGAAATATTAAAAAGGCTGAATATTTCCCCTAAAAGAGAAATAGAAATCTTAAGACAGATACTCAGTCCCAGCTCCCTGCCCCCAGTAGAGATTTTGGTTATCTACAAGACAAAAGACTGGGCCAGCTTATCTACAAAACAATAGATCTTTAACCTCAGGACATAATAGGATTAGCCCTCTACCCATCTAGCAACAGAACTCACCACATGGCACCTGGGGAGATTGCATCACCCAGCAAGGTTCAACCAAGCCTGGGACTCAAGACAACCTACAAAGTTACCCTTGCATAGCCCCATGGGAGTCTGACAACCAATCATAATACATTTCTTACACAGGAACAGGAAGCTCCAAGGCGGGGCCCAAGAGAGAGTGTAGATGGGATATATATATATCCCATGTGCTCATTTTTGCCCAGGACCTCAAACCATGTGGTCCTGTCCACCATTAAATCATTTTTCCAAATAGCCTCCATTTTTCCAGTGTCTTTCTCCCCACTTGGAACTGAACCCAGATGGACATTTCTTCCAACACAGCTTTAAGTGCTTCACTCTGGAAGTGGTAGCATCCCTCTTACTCTGCCTCTAGACACTTCATGAGGGCAGTGTTGAGTGCATTGAGGTACATGGTGAGGCAATCTGAAATTACCATGTTTGTATTGACAAATATGTTATTGTCATGGGTTCTGCCATTTCCTCCTTGATAGAAGGAGGGACAAGTCCCTGATCTGTTCTCCAGCCTCTCAATTCCTCATTTGCTATGGAAGTACTGGAACCCAGCTTCCACAACTTCTTTTTTCTTCTTTTTTACACAGTTGATCAGTCAGTCCAAAGAGTGCAAACCCCTAAAATTGACTAGTCTGTCCCTAGCTCAATGCATGTAATCAAAATGACTTATTTTTGCTAATGCTAGTCTAGGATCATAATAAAGATTTGATTTATCTTTCGGACTTCTATAATCTGTCTGGCAGGGAATTCTGTCCTCAGTGGCCATAAATCCCACAGAAGTCTTGGCTTTCTCTCCTGATATTATGTTATTTGAGAGCTTACTGCTGGTCCATACTGATTTGCATAGCTAAATTCCTTTACCAAACTCCAGCTCTTCAACAGTGCTCATTCAGTGGCTGCATAAATCTGGATGACCACTTAATGGCAGTGAAGACATGAAAATCCCAATCTTTTGCTGCCAATAGTGGTCATTGGACCAAACTATTCAACTCATAATAGTGGCAAATATCTGCAGCTTGGGTGTATGATGAGGGTAGGTATGTTCTCTGAACTTGTGGGTTGGTTTCCGAACATTTTGTTACTAGGCTAGGTAGCATCTTCAGAAGAGTATGGGGATGTCAGTGTTCTTCTGCTTATAAGGGCTTCAGGTGTGGGTGTGTCAAGTGAGGGTCTTGTGATGGGTCAGGTGTGGGTCATGATGAGGCAGGAGGGGGGGAGATATTATACAGGTAATATAATAATAATGGTAAGATTAGTTCTTGTGTGTAATGCAAGCTTTAGGAAAGTACAGAAAAGATAGCTAAATGAAGATTGCTAAATGTAACCAATTATTGCTTAATGACCTATGTGCTAGATAATTACTGTAACATTTACTGTAAGAAGGTGTTTACTGAAACTAACATATGGTGTAAGATAAGCCCCAGCCCTTGTGTATGTATTCTTATATGGGAAATTATAGTAAGATAACCAATTATGAAGACTTCTCCTTTTTGTCTTAAGCCTGGTATAGCTAGATAAGGGCAACGCCTCAGGAAGGGCTGGGGTTGCAAATTGAATAAAAGTAATACCTCGGGTGTAGCCCGGGGTTCAGAATTTGCCATGCTAATGCTCTGAACCTTTGCGCAAATAAACCTGTGTTCTCCAACCCTTCATGGTCTTGTGTCCTGAATTGGTGACAAATTTTGCTGCAACAATGAGATAAGGAGGTTACATCCGGTCAGGTTCATTGGGAGATGACTTGCTGGTGTGGGGTTTGCATGGGTTGGTTGAGGGTCAGTGCTATCAGAGGTGGGTTCCTCCCAGTTCGGACCGGTTCACCCGAACTGGTAGCGACCCGCTGGTGACATCACGATGACGTCATGGATCCGGTTCAGTCGGTGCCGGTCCGTGGGCGCCGCCATCTTTTTTTTTTTAATTTTTTTTTGGAAATTTTTTAATTTTTTCTTCTTCTGCGCATGTGCAGAAGCCGAGTTTCCGGCACTGCGCATGCGTCGCCATCTTGGTTTTGGCTTTTTTTAAAAAAAAATATTTTTTGCACTGTGCATTCACGCGCGTGCCTACAAGGCGTGGGAGGAAGCGAACCGGCAGCGACTGTGTGCCATGAGGTGTGTGTGACTGTGAGTGTTTGCTCTGTGATATGAGGCCGAGGAGGAAAAGACTTGGCTGAACTTTGGAAGAGCTTTGCCCAAGACTTCTTGGGTTGATAGGTGGTCCCCCTTAATTGAAAAGGACTTCCTGCAAAGAAAAGAACTCGCAAAGAGGTTACTTAAGGTTCAGTCTAACCTCCTCTTCCTCCCCCTGGAGGCCCATTAGGTTTCTGGGGGTACTTGTCATGAAATTGTTTGACCAACCTATCTGCCTTCACATCCCAGCTCTTGACCCAGGTAGCTTCGGAGAGTGGGTACCCCTTCCATTGCACTAGGTATGGCAACCGGCCCCTATGCAATTTAGAATCCAGGATCTTCTTTATCTCGTAATGTGTTTCCCCTTGCACCACTATTAGTTTTGGGGCTGCCCGATCTACCAACCTGATCTGGGAGCCTACCACTGGCTTTAACAAGCTGCTGTGAAAGACCGGATGCACTTTCCCTAACAAGCGGGGGAGTTTAAGTTGTACTGTAACAGGATTGATTACTTTTCCTATGGAAAAGGCCGTATGAACTTAGGTCCTAGTTTTTTGCAAGGAAGTTTTAACTTTAGGTACTTTGTTGAGAGTAAACCTTGCTTCCCACTTGGAATGGCACTTGGGGGCTGTGGCGTTTGTCGGCTTGCATTTTATGGGTTTTTGCCACTTCTCGTAAAGCCCGCTTTTCCCATGCCTCTTTCAGTGACTCCATCCATTCGTTTAGCGACATGGATGAGGGGGGCTCCCTGGGGAGTTCAGGCATGGGGATGAATTCCATGCCACTGGTGACTTGAAAAGGGCTCAGGCCAGTGCTGCTGTGCACCACATTATTGTATGCCACCTCAGCGAACGGCAGCAGCTCTGCCCAGTTAGACTGCTGATAGTTGACATTGCACCTCAAATACTGCTCCACCATGGTGTTCGCGCTTTCCGCAGCCCCATTGGTACTTGGATGAAATGCTGAGCTGAGCCCCTGCGAAGACCCAATGGACCTAATGAACTGCCTCCATAACTTAGTGGTGAATTGGACCCCTCTATCAGAGATGATCCTGCGGGGAATGCCATGCAACCTATAAATCTGCCTTATGAACAGTTTGGCCAACTTTTTTGCTGACAGGAGCCCTGGGCAACCTATGAAATGGGCTTGCTTTGAGAACAAATCTATTATGGTCCAAATGACCATATTCCTCCCACTCTCAGGGAGCTCGACAATGAAGTCCATGGAAATTTCTTCCCAGGATCAGGACAGATTTACCACTTGATGAAGCAACCCTGGGGGTTTCCCTGGCCTCTTCTTCATGGCTGCACAGGTGGCACAGCTTTTAACATAGTCCTCAATGTCTTTTTTCATCTTTGGCCACCAAAATTGCCTTCTGGCCAGATGCAGGGTTTTCAAATAGCCAAAGTGCCCTGCCTGCTTGGAATCATGACTCCTCTGGAGTACTTGGAGTCACAGGCTATTCGGCACATACAATTTGGAGCCTTTCCAGACTAGTCCATCTTTCAGGGTCAGTGCTTCTTTGTTGTCTCTATACCATGGGTCAGCTGGCAGTTCGTCCCTTAGTTTTTTGGTTGTTCCCCCCCCCATCTGCGGTTCTTTGTCGTTTAGCCTGTCCCCTAATTGTGGCTTGCAAGGCAGGTTGGGAGGGGAATCATAGCATGGACCACCTCTTCGTGTTTACTCTTGTACTGTGGCTTGCATGACAGGGCATCTGTCTGGAGATTACCCCCCCCGGATGTATTTTAGCTCAAAATTGAACCGTTTGAAATACTGTGCCCAACGAACTTGCTTTGGGCAGAGTTTTCATGGGGTCTTGAGTGCCTCTAGGTTCTTATGATCAGTCCACACTTCAAACGGCATGTGGCTGCCCTCAAGAAAGTGTTTCCAGGTCAGTAGGGCCCATCAGACTGCATAGGCTTCCTTCTCCCACACTGCCCATCTTCTTTCAGTCTCTGTCAATTTTTTGGAGGTGTATGCACAGGGTTGCAAGTTACCGTTGGTGTTCCTCTGAAGGAGAACTACTGCAATGGCCACATCGCTGGCGTCGGCTTGGACTATGAAGGGCTGTTCTGGATTAGGGTGTCTGAGGATTGGCTCTTTGGCAAATAGCTTTTTCAGCTCCTCAAATGCCCACTGGCAATCTAGAGTCCAATTTAGGGGTTGGCTCAGCCATGGTTGCTGAGGGCCTCCCCCAGTCTTTAACAGCTCAGTGATGGGCAGGACAATTTCTACGAAGGAGGGAATGAATTGCCTATAGAAATTAGCAAATCCCAAGAAGCTCTGAAGCTGTTTTCATGTGTGAGGGGGTTGCCAGTCTAAGACTAACTTTAGTTGGGTCCATTTCTATGCCCTTGCTTGACACTTGGCAGCCCAGGTAGTCTAGGCTAGTCTTGTGGAATTTGCATTTTGGAATTTGCATATAGTTTGGCCGTGAGGAGTTTTTTCAACACCTGGTGCACCAATTTAACTTGCTCCGTTAGGGTCTCAGTGAAAATAAGAATGTCATCCAGGTACACGAGGACTCCTTTATACAGGTGCTCATGTAGCAACTTGTTTATCAGTTGCATAAAGACTGCAGGAACTCATTGTAAACTGAAGGGCATTACTTTGAATTGGAAGCTCCCCAGGGGACAATTGAAGGCAGTTTTCCACTCATCTCCTACCTTGATTCACACCCGGTAGTATGCCTTTCGTAGGTCTAGCTTGGTGAACACCTTCCTGTTGGCTAGGTGTGCCAGCATGTCTTTCATGAGGGGGAATGGGTACGTGTTCTCCACACCTATAGCATTAATTCCCCTAAAATCGACGCAGAGCCTCATCAACCCATTTTTTCTCTTTAAAGAGAACTGGGACAGCCACTCTGGACTTAGACGGCTGTATTAATCCCCGGGCTAGGTTGGTGTCGATGTACTTTCTCAGTTCTCTCATCTCATTGGGAGTACATCTTTGACTTGGGTAGTTTTGCTCCTGGTACAATTTCTATGGCGCAGTCTGTGAGGCAGTGTGGGGGTAGCGTGTTGCAATCCTCCTCACTTAACACACTGGCGAATTCCCAGTGTTCTTTGGGGATCTGGGGAGTGCCTGGAGGTGGCTGTGAGGTGGCGGCAGCTCTTTCGCTTCACTTAGTGCCATTCAGTTGCTGGGCAGTTCCTTCCCCAGCAGTGTTGGGAGGGTGGGAGAGGGCCTATTCCCAACTTCAGCTTCCTGTAGCCACCTTTCCACAAGATGGTGGGGCACCGTTTGTCCAGCCATGCCAGGCCTAGTCATTTTTGGTGCCACTATGAACCAGATCAACTCCCAGTGTCAGCCCATCTCTAATCTTATGGGTTCAATGAGGAGCATGGCAGGGGCTCCCCCTATTAGTGACCTATCAACTTGTTTGAAGCATATGGGGTTGGCTAGTGGCTTCATCCTGATTCCTAGCTTCAGGACTGTGGGCAGACTGATCAGACAACGGGTACAGCCCATGTCTATGATTGCTTCTACTTCCCCCTGTGCCCCTGTCTTAGGTACCACTAGCCTTGACTGAATAGCAAATGGATGGATGGGCACAAAATGCTTCAATTCATGATCACTGATGCCCACAACTACCTGGAAAAATACCAACACATCATCGATGAACAAAAAACCCATGCCTCACCTTCATCGGACAAGACCTGACAGACACCTTAGAATGCACAATCCACAGGAATGCCAACAAAATACAAACCCAAAAATGCAACTCACTACAGGAGAAACTCAATACCATCACCTCAAAATCATAATATGATAACTCAGAACTATGGATTGGAAATCTATCCAGGAGACCTCTATCTGATGACAAAAAGACTGTCCTCACACACGGCCTCAATTTCAACCATAAAGATGCTGACCCCATTGAATTCCTTGTCAATCTTGAATCTGTTCTAAAAACACACCATTTGGATCAAGAAACACAAGAAGACATCAGACAAAGAATAATCCCCAATGTGCAATGCAACAGACAAAATTGGAAACACTCAGCCAAAAGGAGAGGAGAACAGTAAGACCCTGAAACAAGATGAAAGCATTGTCATCCTACCAGCAGACAAAGGCAGACTGACGGTAGTACTAGACAAAACTGACTACATCAGCAAAGCTGAAAACCATCTCAATGACATCAACACCTACCAAATAAGCCACAATGATCCAACAAAACAGCTAGAAAACAAAATAAAAGACACCCTAACAAAAATGGAAAAAGAAAAACAGCTAGCATCACTAGAGAGAAAGCAGATGCAACCACAAGACGTCTCTACACACAGGTTCTATGGACTCCCCAAAATACACAAGAATGGGATCCCTTTATGCCCAATCATGTCTCTACCTGGAACACTGACATACAAACTAGCAAAAATCCTGCAGAGGAAACTCAGACACCTGGTCAACTATTCAACCCACTGTCAAGCATGATTCACTCTTTCACCTAGTTGCTTCTTCGCTGTCAGCTTGACAACAATCGGGAGGGGGTGGTTGGAATGCTGGGGAGGGAAAGGAATTCCAAGACTCCATCTGCAGATAGTAAGACCCTGCTGCCAGCCCAAGATCATACAACACAGGTGCTTGCATGATCTGGACTGTTCCCATAACAAAAGAAGCGGATTTAATTGGACAACGCAATGAAATGAGGGGGATGGCCAAGGGAAGAAAAAGTTTAACAATGTGGGATTTTGCATGGGAAATCCAGAGCTGGTTTCACTTCTTCTATGCCAATGTAGTGTATTCAATAAAGTTTTACTTTTGGGAATCAAAATGTTCTAGGAGTTCTGTCAGCCAGATCTCCAGCATGGTTTTCTGAAGCTTGCTTGCTCTCGGTTGCCATAGAAACAGGGAGGAGGGCTTAGGCATTTGGGTTGGGGAAGTGAGCTGGTGTGAAGTAGTCCCATGAGAACGGGAAGTTTTTCACTCATGAATTATGGCACTGCTGAGCGGAGTTGTTTATACTTCTTCAAGGCAAACCGTCCTGAGACTCCAGATGCAAGAAATACCTGCAGAGGAGCTTTCCCATAACATCATACTGGACGTTGATTGGACTCTCAGTACTGGACCCTGGGGGATGGGATTTGTGGTGACTTTCAATGTGTAACTTTCACATGCTTTGGTTCAGATCTTGCCTTGCTTAGTAACAGTACCTCTTCTCTAAACCAATGAAGTTGGGGTTTTTCTCTCTTAGGTTTTGAATGGAGGCAGACCTGACATTAGGCAAGATCTGCTTTATCAGCCAACCCAGAGACGCTAGTCTACAATGGGGGCTGAGCACCAAATGTCAACCCATGGAGCGACCAGGAGGAGTCCAGAGCCATGGGAGCAACCCTTCTCAGTCGTGCCAGGGTCAAGATGAGGTGGAGTGGCTGGAGTAGCTGGAACTTGAAGAGGAGCCGGCCTGAGCCAGATGGTTGGTAGGCATAGGACAGTTTGAGGACCCTGAGGAGCACCGACTGGGGGTGACTTTCACCAGAGGGCATCAAGCATCCCACAGAGCAGAGGGGTGAGAAGGAGAGTGTGGTGACATCCCCCCTGCCTGACCCTGCCCAAGAAGACCTCATGCTGAGCCATGCATTGTATTTGCTTTAAGAGGCAATCGAGAATTGGAGAGCCCGGGAAATGCTTGCCTAGATGTCTGTCCAGCAACTGCATGGAGAGACCAGCCAGGCAGCAGGTGGAGCTGCCGCTTCCACAGCTGTGGCGGTGGTCTCCATCGTTCCTCAGGGGGAAGCTCCAGCTGCAGCCGCTCAGCCAGCAACCTCTGCGGTGGCTCCGGTTCCCCCAGTGGGGGGGTGAATTCCCCAAAGGTACCAAATTCCTAATGGGAGTAAAATACGGGGGGGGGGATCCCAAAGCTTTGGGATTCTTCTTAGCCCAAGTGTAGAATTACATACAGGAGTATAGGAGCGAGAGTGAGATGTGTTACCATGGCCCTGGAAGGAGCTGCAGCAGAATAGTTGGGGGGCAGTGTCACAATGGCAATGCCCCCCAACTACAGAACTATGACCAGTTTATGACACTTTGTTGGTGGTTTGAGGACCCCCTAGCCAAATGCAAGGCTAGAACCCAAATGAAGACCATTACTCAGGGGCGGCGGTCGGTGGCAGAATACACTCAAGAGTTCTGTGATATGGCTTGCCATCTGGCCACCTAGTCTGAAGAAATCCTGATGGAATGTTTCAAGGATGGGCTTAACAATGAAGTCTATGACACCTACATCTACCAAGAGGCCATTCGAGACCTGTTGGTATGTGTTGGCAGACGAGGTGGAAATAGACCTGGCCAGAGACCGGCACCATGGCAACTGCAGCTGGAGCAAGTCTTCCCCTCCTGCTCATAAAGATTCCCCAAAAGCTGCCAAAGGTGCCAAACTATGCTTCAAATGTGGGAAGGAGGGACACCGAGCAGCAGATTGCTGTTCTTCTAAACCTAGCCCCAAATCTTCAGCCACTGGGGGCAAGAAGCTTGAGAATCAGCTTAATAGCAGGCCTAATATCAGAAGCAGTCATGCAATGGCTTGAATCCATAGCTCTACCCACCATCCAACCAAAATTCTGGACACGCTACATGGATGACACCTTCATCATCATCAAACGCTCCCAAATTGAAGAAACACACCACTTACTAAATAACATATTTCCTGCAATCAAATTCACATGCAAAGAGGAAACAGACAACAGACCCCCTTTCCTCGACGTTGACATAAGGAGACTAGACAATGGAGAAATGGAAACCCATGTCTACCACAAATCCATGCACATGGACTAGATCCTCAGTTTCACAAGCAACCACCCCACTGCACATAAAAGAAGCTGTGTCCAGACCCTGTTCAGAAGGACCAGGATGCACTGCTGCACCACAACACTCAGAAAAATGGAAGAGAAACAGCTGCTTGATGTCTTTCTCCATAATGGCTATCCAAAAAACTTCATATTCCAACACATAGCACCCAAATCACAACACACCACACAGCCAACCACCATGCAAAAACTAACCTTACCATACACACACAAAAGGGGTGTCAGAAATGACAGCAAGAATCCTCCAACCTCTAGGAATAGCAATAGCCCACAAACCCACGGCCACACTCTGCCTGGAATTATCCAGAACCAAAAACAAGATACAGAAAGATGAAAGAAACACTGTAAGCTACAAAATCAACTGTAACCATTGCAACCAACTCTATGTGGGACAAACATCATGTCAATTAAAAACCAGGATTCACAAACACTGTCTGTTAGTCAAATGCCATGAGCCTAAATCTTTAATCTCTACCCATACTGACACCAAACAACACCAGTTCAATTGGAGCAACACAATAATCATCAGCCATGCTACCACCTGCCACGCTCATGAGTTCATCAAAGCCTGGCACTCCATAAGCAATTCCATCAACAGACACATTGACTTACAATCAGCCTACAAACCCCTCAGAATCCAAATCAATTGCACAGCCAACCAGAGACAGCACCGACCCTCAACCAACCCACTCAACTCCCCCCCCCACCCAGAAGTTCAACTTCCAACAACCCTGACCTGATGTAACCTCCCTATCACAAGACCTATCACAAGACCCTCACACACCCATACCTGAAACCCTTATAAACAAAAGAACACTGACACTGACATCCCCTAAACTCAGCTGAAGATGTTACCCAGCCTGGCAACAAAATATTCGGACAACAGCCCACAAGCTTGGAGAACGAACCTTCACCATCATCAACTCATAATTTTAAAGACTAAGAGATTCGGCCAATCAAAAGAAAAAAGAAAAGAAAAAATGGCATACATTTGAGCAATCAGAGCATTGTGCAAGCCAACTACAGGAGACTTTTCATGTGGTAGATGATAATGGATAGAATTTCAGCTGAAGGAAGTACCAATCATAGCCTTTAGAACATTGCACATTAACACTTATGGATAGCACCACAGCGCCATTCTGGCAAATAAATTTTAAGGTGACTTGATTTTCTCCTGTCTCTAAGACAAGAAGGAAGTACCACAAAACAACAATGTAAATGTCAGATTCCAAAAAGGCAGAAAGACTCCAAACACAAACTTGGTTTGTTAATTCTTGTTTACTCCCCTTCTGGAAAAAACTGACAATCACAGGAAACAAACTCAATGAACTTCTTGTTAGGGCTACTTGCCCGTGCTCCCCACCATCTTTTAACTACTCAGCACCGCCCCACCCACTCATGCGCGCAGCTCCATCCCACGTGACCCGGAAGTGCGAAGGGACAGTCATCAGCCTGCCATCTGGCCCAGCCCCTGTAGTCCTGTGATGCCGGTCTGCTTAGCAGCCATGTCTTTGCCCCAACGTCCGCTTCCCGGCTGGTCCAGCCACCGCCCTGTGTCAGAGACAGGCTGAGATCGACAGGCTGCTTCCTGGCTGCTGCTGCCACTCTGCGGCTCACCCCAATGATGTAACCACCGAGCGACCACCTCTCACCTGTTTGGCGGTTGCGCGTGCTGCGCCCAGCAGGTTCCAGGGTGGCGGGCCCATCCCAGCCATCTTCTGCAATGATGCCGCATCTTCTCCACCTGGGGAGGTGAGTGATGTTTCGGCGGCTTGGCGGGTGGCTCCTGGGTGGCAGTGCAGCATGCCCTGGCCAAATGGCAGCTCCGGGCTGGCCGGCGCACCGGAGCTGACATGCGGTCCCCCCTACCACGGAGACAGCATCTGGAAAACAAAGAGCACAGTGAGTGGAGGGAGGCGGAGGAACATTCCCTCCCAGCTTCCCAGGATGCTTCCGATGAAACCTAGCGACTAGCCGAGGGGCTTGTATGTCAGTCTTGGATACCCATGATGCATCAGAGAGGGGATACCCCTTCCATAGAATGAGGTACTGCAGCCATCCCCTATGCCACTGGGCATCTAGTACCTCTTTTATCTCATAGTGTTGCTCACCGTCTACTGTGATTGGTAAGGGTGGCTGAGGGGAAGGTCCCTTGATGTGGGAGGAGTGGGCCAGACAGAGCAGACTGCAGTGGAAAACAGGGTGCGTTTTCCCCAGCAGCAGAGGTAGTTGGAGTTGAGACCGTAATGGGGTTAATCACCTTTATTACTGAGAACGGCCCGATGAATTTCGGGCCTAATTTCTTACATGGGATTTTTAACTTCAAATATTTGGTGGAGAGATATACCCGGGGTGAAATCCAGCAGGTTCTGACAGGTTCTGGAGAACCGATAGCAGAAATTTTGAATACTTTGGAGAACCAGCAAATACCACCTCTGGCTGGCCCCAGAGTGGGGTGGGAATGGAGATTTTGCAGTATCCTTCCCCTGCCACGCCCACCAAGCCACACCACACCCACCAAGCCATGCCCACAGAACCGGTAGTAAAAAAAATTGGATTTCACCACTGGATATACCCACTGACCCACGTAGAAAGGTGCCTGCGGCCTCCATTTTTTATCTGCTTGCAGTTTATACTCAGCAGCTGCATGCCGCAATGCATCTTTGACCGTCTTCCAGACCCGTTGTGTCCGAGCCACCCACTCCTGTAGGTCTGGCTCCTCCGGGGCTTCCTGGGGACAATCGGGTATTGGCACAAACTCCCTCCCAGTAGCCACCTGGAACTGGGTGAAGCCAGTACTACTGTGTACTGCGTTGTTGTACACTATTTCTGCAAAAGGGAGTAGGTCAGCCCAATCAGTTTGCTGATGGTTAACGTAACAACACAGGTACCGCTCCACCATCGTGTTTGCTCTTTCAACTGCCCCGTTTGTAGCTGGATGAAATGCCAAACTCAGACTTTGTTTGGACTCCACCCTTGCCAGGAATTTACGCCAAAACTTGGCGGTGAACTGTACCCCTCAATTGGAAATTATCCATTGGAGGATGCCATGGAACCGATAGACATGAACAACAAAAAGCTTTGCCAGCTTCCTAGCAGACGGAAGGCCGGAGCAGGCAACAAAGTGTGCCTGCTTTGAAAAGAAATCAATAACAGTCCAAATCACAGTGTTTCCCTAGCTCTCCGGTAGGTCTACGATGAAGTCCATGGCTATCTGTTGTCATGGTTGGACTGTAGCTGCAACGGGCTGTAAGAGGCCGGGAGGTTTTCCGGGCCAGGCTTTCATGGTGGTACACACAACACAGCTACGCACATACTCTTCTATATCTTCCTTCATGTGCGGACACCAGAACTATTGATTTGTTAAATGCATGGTTTTCAGAAACCCAAAATGACTGGCTGGGCAAACGTCATGGCAACGTCGTAAGATGTCCAACCGGACAGTACTAGGCACGTAAAGCTTGGACCCTTTCCAAGCAAAACCATTTCTCTGCATCAGCCATGCTTGGTTCCCCTGGAATATTAAAGAGTACTGGGCCTAAGACCATGGGTGAAATGCTCCCGGTTCGGACTGGATCGGGCGGACTGCGATGGCCACCGGTGGTTCACCGAGCCACCAGTGATGGCTGGCTGGCCACGCCCCTGAACCGGTCCAGTGGTCGCCGCTCGCTTGCCCTGCAAGCTGATGTCCCAGGACTGCATGTGCGGTAGGACGCAAGTCCGCACCGGAAGAGGGCTGCGGGAGATGCGGTGCGCATGTGCAGCAGCCCTGGGACATCTGCTTGGTGTTTCCGGCCTTTTGGGCCTTTTCCACTTGCCGTTTCCCACCGCTTTCAGACTCAGCCCCATAGCAGCAGCAGCAGAGGGTAAGGCCGATGCTGGTGGGGGGGGGGAGGAAGAAGCGGAACGCCACGTGGAAGGCAGGAAAGCATGTCAGGGCGGCAGGGAAGGAAGGTAGCAGCCTATTCCTTCCCTGCAGACCTAATGTTAGGACTCTGTCCAAACGGTTGGGTTGGTTAATATAAACAAGCCACAAATCACTGTTTAATGTATATATGTAATATTGCTTTAAATGCATTGGTGCATTCTGACTGGCAGTAACGGCCATAAGAGGGAGCTAGAGAACATGGTTAGTGTTCTCTCTCTTTTGCTGATTCATTGCTGAGTGACTTCGTGTCTGTAAGCTCTGTGTGTAGCTAGCTATCTGTGATAGTAAAGAACTCTTTGTTTGCTGATTAAGACAAAGAAAGGCTGGTAAGAAGACTGCTGTACTTCTGAACACTGACTGATTGAACGTGTATGATTCGGACTGTTATTTGGATTGTGCTATTTCTTTAAGTAAACTACTTTTATACACTTTAACGTATCTGTTTATTGACTG
>QLTV01004007.1:1091023-1107035 GCA_003457575.1 Thermophis baileyi | reverse complement strand
CTCAACCCTCTCTTGGAGGGCAGTCAAGAAGAGGCAATGTCCCCTAACTCCGCGGCGTGGTCGCCATACAAATTGGCCACCCATTCAGCAGCTTCCCCATCCATTGCCGCCGCCACCACTATGACCATATCCCATTGAGACGTGTAGAAATGGCCATACCTATTTAGATGGTTCAACACCTGCCCCAGGAACAGGGCCACTTTCTCAGGGCTTCCATCAAATGTCGTCCTCATTGCCGGCGGGTCCCAGCACCCCATTACTGCAGAACTATGACTTGCTGCTGGACCTGCCTGGATGGTGGGTGTTTGGCTCTCATAGCCTTGGTGTCAGGCCGAAGCCATTTTCCTTGGATCTTTGGCCTGCCACACTTTATGCTATTTTAAAATGTATTCTTTGCTATGGGAATTTGGGAGGGGCAGTTGCATGAGGGATGTCTGCATGTAGCCATAACAAATTCCTTCTAGATGGTCAAGGTCATCCTTTGTCCTGCACCTGCACGGAAGGAGGTGGAGTTCCTACCAAGCTGCCAGATGAAGATTGGTTCATGTGATGAATGAAGCCCATTTCTTTGGATCTTTGGCCTGCCACACTTTGTATTAGTGTAAAATGTATTCCTTGCTGTGGGAATTTGGCAGCGGCAGTTGCATGAGGGATGTCTGCATGTAGCCATAACAAATTCCTTCTAGATGGTCAAGGTCATCCTTTGTCCTGCACCTGCACGGAAGGAGGTGGAGTTCCTACCAAGCTGCCAGATGAAGATTGGTTCATGTGATGAACTTGGGGGTGTGGGGACAAAGGCTTGATGGAGAAACCCCTGAGACTTCAGATTTGGGATTTCTCCCAGCCGTGCTGACATGGCTCTGTTAATAAATTGGAACTTTGAGAAATGCTTTGCCTCGGACTCTGATTTAATTCCAGATGCTATTCAGAATCCTGACACTATCCCGAATCTCTCATAAGACTCACACAGTCCTGAGCCCCAGCACCGTCCCGGCAATGGGTGGCGTGAAGACTCAGGGAAGATGGAGGAGAAAGATCAAGCTGCCAGGGAATGAGGAGAGGACGATCCCATTAGGAGGATTAGGATCCACTACTCCCCCTCCCCGGAGTTCGCAGCTGCCATGGAGGCCGCAGAGAGAGAACGCCAGTCAGGGGCTCAGTGCAGGCTGCCGGCCCCTGAGCCCCTCTCTCGGATGGAGCGGACCTGCCAAGGAGCAGTTGGGGGGTTGAATCCTCCCCCCCCCAGTGAGCGTGGGAACCTCACCTGGGCTCGGGAGTGGTCACGGCCCATGAGCGGAGGCAGCAGAATATCCTGCTCACAGGCCGATCCGAAGGCGAGGGATCCCAGCCGCTGTCTCGCAGTCAATCGCTGACGGATCTCCACTACCAGTTCGGCCGCCTAACCGTAAGTTGGACTAATCCCCAACCAGGACCCGAAGCCACTAGATGGAACCTGGCCCATCCCACGTTCTCCTTCCCAAGGAAGCATCTGGGGCCCCAGTTACTCAGGGAAGATGGAGGAGAAAGATCAAGCTGCCAGGGAATGAGGAGAGGACGATCCCATTAGGAGGATTAGGATCCACTACTCCCCCTCCCCGGAGTTCGCAGCTGCCATGGAGGCCGCAGAGAGAGAACGCCAGTCAGGGGCTCAGTGCAGGCTGCCGGCCCCTGAGCCCCTCTCTCGGATGGAGCGGACCTGCCAAGGAGCAGTTGGGGGGTTGAACCCTCCCCCCCCCAGTGAGCGTGGGAACCTCACCTGGGCTCGGGAGTGGTCACGGCCCATGAGTGGAGGCAGCAGAATATCCTGCTCACAGGCCGATCCGAAGGCGAGGGATCCCAGCCGCTGTCTCGCAGTCAATCGCTGACGGATCTCTATGACCAGTTCGGCCGCTTAACTGTAAGTTGGACTAATCCCCAATTGGGGCCCGAAGCCACTAGATGGAACCTGGCCCAACCCACGTTCTCCTTCCCAAGGAAACACCTGGGGCCCCAGTCGAGTGGGGACACAGCCTCTTTCCATACCGCAGCCAGCGGGACCCCGGGGGACCCTCAAGCCGGAGTGAAGCCTACATGGACCACCCTTCACCCCGAGCTGCGGACGATCCACCACGCTGACCTAGCGAGCCCGCCTCTACGGCAGCAGGGAGTGTGGAGACTGCAGCCTCCGGCCCAGCAGCCCAACCTCGGCATTGTGCCGCCATGGCAAGCCCCACCTGGATGGGCCTTCTTCCCCGGAGTGGGATGGGTGCAGTGTCAATGGACACCAGGGGCCCCTCTGCCACCCAACCTCGCGCCGGGGCTTGGGATGGCGCAGCAAACCCCAGTGATGCCAGGCCTTGCTGCACAAACCCCGTCACAAGCGCAAGGGCCCCTCCCCGCTGCTGGGGGTGCAGGCCAACAGGTGCAGCTGGGAGGGGGGCTAGTCAGAGGGCCCCTGCAATCAGCTGTTGCTCCGCCAGCCATGCACGTGCGCTGCCCCACCAGCCCGAGAGCCACCTCCCCGGTTCCGGGCCACGTTTGATGGGGATCCCAAGAAATTGGCCTATTTCCTCCACCGCGTGTGGGCTTATGTGGACGAGCACGGCACACGATTCCAGTCGGACAGGCAGTTAATTGACAAGATAACCGAGGGAATGAATGAGGGGGAGGCAGCAGAGTGGGTGGCCGAGCTCCATGATGAAGCGGCCCCCAAACTAGATGATGCGGACGAGTTCATCCAACTAATGAGGGTCCGGTTCCACAATGCGGCTCAACAGGTGGACGCTGAAGAGCAAATCCAGGGGTTAAAACAGGCGGGATGCCCAGTGAAAGAATTAGTGTGGGAGTTCAGAAGAGCGGCCGGGAAAGTGCGAGACTGGCCCGAGCGGCTCTTAGTGTATACATTTTGCGACGCCCTGGATCCCGAATTAAAAGAGGCGTGTGAGATCCGAGGGGTTCCTGATAGGATCCAAGATTGGTATGGCACCCCCATCACCCTAGATCACATGGTCCATGGCCGGAAGAAGCCCCCCGCAGATCGTCAAGCTCGGAGGCCGTAGGGACGCCGCGTTCCCCCGAAACCGACCGTCGCCCCGAGTCCTGGACCAACACGAGGCGTGAAATGCTTCCTATGTGGTCAAGCTGGCCACCGAGCATCCAAGTGCCTGGCGCCAGCCCCAATAGCGTTGCCACGGGCCAAGCCAACCCCGGGCCCCAGGAGGAGGCCGGCGAAACCACCAGAGCTGGGACACATGGGACTCCAAGCAGAGGAGTCCCCTCCACCCTCCGATGATGCGGAGATATCGCCAGCAGAGGAACTACCCCCCTGATGGGATGAAGGAGACAGTGGCGAAGACGACCCGATGGTGAGTGAAGCCGTTCGCCCCTTCCTCATTAAGGCAAAAATCACAGTGCTAAAAAAAAAAAAAGAGGGAGCAGTAGCGATATGTCTAATCAGCAAAGCAGTGGTAGAGAAGCTGGAAATTAGCACTAGGCCCCTAGCGAACCCCATCCGCTTCCAACAGGTGGACGGATCATTAATCGGGGGGGCCCCCGCCACTCTCCTCACCGAGTTGGTAGACTTGCAAATAGGACGCCACCACAAACTCATTTGGTTCGTAGTCGCCCCCAAGATGTCTGAAGCGATCATTCTGGGGCTCGCGTGGCTAGACAAGTGGACCCCTACCATAAAGTGGGAGGATGGGTACCGAAATCTGACCGTGCATATCGGGCCGATGCCTCCAACAAAAAAACAAAGCAGCCCGAAGGAGCCAGCACCCCTGGACTCCCACCATCCCCAGCTGGCCGCCCTGGCACTTGAAACCATGCCCCCAGACTCCCAGCAGGTGCCAGCGGAATACCGAGATCTAGAGGGGGTGTTTAGTGAAGAGGACTGCAACTACCTCCCCCCTCATCGGCCCACAGACTACGCGATAGAATTTGAGCCGGGTGCCACGCTCCCAAAGCCCAAAATGTACTCCATGACTCCAAAGGAACTGGGAGAGTTAAGGAGGTACATCGACGCCAATTTGGAACGAGGGTTCATCCGACCGGCAAAATCAAAGATCGCCGCCCCCGTGCTCTTCAAGGAAAAGAAAGAGGGGGGGGGTTAGGTTGTGCGTTGACTTCCGTGGAATCAATGCAGTGTGTGTGCAAAACACCTACCCTCTCCCCCTCATGAAAGACTTGCTGAACCACTTGGCCAAAGGCAAGATATTCCCAAGCTGGACTTGAGGGAAGCTTACTACCGCATACGAATCAAGGAGGGGATGGATGGAACACCACGTTTAACTGCCCACTGGGAACTTTCCAGTTCAGAGTAATGCCTTTTGGACTGCAAGGGGCCCCACGGTATTCATGCAATACATCAACGAGGTACTCCACCCCCATCTGTAACAAGGGGGAATCGTTTTATTTGGATGACATTCTCATCTTCAGTGAAACCTAGAGGAGCATGTGAGGCAAGTCCTAAAGAAACTTCTAGACGCCAAGCTATATGCCAAACTCTCCAAGTGCGAATTACACAAGACCTCCCTGGACTACTTGGGGTACCGCATCTCCAGCGAGGGAATAGAAATGGATCCAGGAAAAGTGAAAGCAGTGCTAGATTGGCAGCCTCCATGCACTCGTAAGCAGCTACAAAGTTTCTTGGGCTTCGCAAACTTCTATCGGCAGTTCATCCCGTCCTTTGCCGAGGTGGCGCTGCCACTGACTGAACTACTAAAGACTGGTCCATCACCCACAAAGCTAAAGCCCAACCAGCCAATTGGTTGGACAATGGAATGCCAAAAGGCATTCGAAAGGCTGAAGCAGCTCTTTGCCCAAGAACTGATCCTGCAGCACCCTGACCCAGACAGGTAGTTCATAATCCAGTCAGACGCCAGCGACGTAGTGGTGGCGGCAGTGCTGTTACAGAAAGATGAGAGGGGTCAGCTCCTGCCGTGCGCATACGTGTCGAAGAAACTCACACCTACTGAGAGCAGATGGGCCATTTGGGAGAAAGAAGCATATGCCGTTCGTTGGGCGCTGCTCACGTGGAGACAATTCCTAGAAGGGGGCAAAGTACCGTTTGAGGTATGGACAGATCACAAGAACCTCGAGGCCCTGAAAACCCCCAGGAAGCTCTCACCCAAACAAGTGCGTTGGGCGCAATACTTCAGGCGATTCAAATTCGAACTGAAACACATCCCAGCTGGAAAGAACCTACTAGCTGATGCCTTATCCAGGAAACCACAATACGACAGTCAAAGGGAAGAAGAATTCCACTCGGTTATTCCCCCCTTGCCAGAGGAGCCAGCAGGCACCCCCCCCAGAGGGGGAACTAGCTGCCCCAGTCTTCACCAGGGGCCAAGCCAGGCGACCAAGTGCGCGAAGTCAAAATGAGTGGACCGAAAAGTTGAAGGCCGCTCTGCCCAATGACCCTGGCTCAACGACAACAAGGAGATCCTGACGATGAGAGAAGACTTGGCCTGGAAAGGATCCAAGCTATACGTGCCTGCCAGCCTCAGGCTAGAAGTACTCCAACGTAGTCACGACTCCAAGCTGGGAGGGCATTTTGGGTTCCTAAAAACCCTCCACCTAACGCGACGGCAGTTTTGGTGGCCAAAGATGAAATCCGAGGTGGAAGACTACGTAAAAAGTTGCGCCACCTGCGCCACCAGAAAACATCGGCCAGGAAAACCGCCTGGACTGTTGCAGCAAGTGGCGAACCCCAGCAAACCCTGGGAAGAGATAGCCATGGATTTCATAGTGGAGCTCCCGGACAGTAAAGGGAACACCGTGATCTGGACTGTGATTGATTTGTTTTCCAAGCAAGCCCATTTCGTTGCTTGCTCCGACTTCCATCAGCCAGACATTAAGCACATCTACCCTATAAGAAGCAAGCAGACCGACACCGATCGCTCCAACCCCCCTTCCGAGTGGGGGATAAAGTTTTCTTGTCCACTAAATACATCTGATTGAGGATGCCCAGCAAAAAGCTGGGCCCAAAATTCTTGGGGCCTTTCCCCATAACCAAAATTATCAACCCTGTCACTGTGCAGCTTGCATTGCCGAGAATGTTGGGGAAAATTCACCCAGTATTCCATTGCAGCTTACTGAAACCAGTGGCTAGATCCAATATCAGGCCCCAAACCCAACCACCACCTCCCCCTGTAGTAATACAAGGGGAGACTCATTATGAAGTGAAGAAAATTTTAGACTAATAAAGCCTTTGGATCTTTGGCCTGCCACACTTGATGCTAGTTTAAAATGTATGCTTTGCTATGGGAATGTGGGAGGGGCAGTTGCGGGAGGGATGTCTGCATGTAGCCACAACAAATTCCTTCTAGATCGTCAAGGTCATCCTTTGTCATGCACCTGCACGGAAGAAGGTGGAGTTTCAACCAAGCTACCAGAGGATGAAGCAATGAAGATTGGTTCATGTGATGCACTTGGGGGTGTGGGGACAAAGGCTTGAACTTTCAACTGGGTGGAGAAACCCCGAAGGCTTCAGATTCGGGATTTCTCCCAGCCGTGCTGACATGGCTCTGTTAATAAATTGGAACTTAGAGGAATGCTTTGCCTCGGACTCTGATTTAATTCCAGATGCTATTAGGAACCCTGACACTTGGGGTCTCTCACCTGCCCTCCACGGCTCGTAGGGGACCCTAGTTGCTCTTGTCACCTCGGGGGTTGGCCGCTGGGCCACCCCTCCGGGCCTCCCCTGTGTATCGTATGGATGGCCTGTGCCAGGCAGCCTGAACCGGCTAGGGCCCCCCTCTGGTAGCTGGGGCACCTGGGAGGGGTGACCTGCCACTATGCTTCCCCGCCAGACACTGCCATGATCCTGCTCCCTAAAACCAGCTGCCCCATACATCTCCTGCAGCACTTCTATCGTCTGGTTACCCACTGCGGTGGAATAACTCCAGTCATCATTGTCCGAGATCCGCCACTCCCGCCACTGAGTGAAATGGGTCCCCGAAGGGGTGAGCAGTGGACCCGGGGGTGAAAGGGCCTGGTAGTCCACAGTCCACAGTCCTTGAATTGCCCAACCACCATTCCCCCGATTCACCTTGTCCAGTCTCTGCCGACTCTTGGCCATCCACAGGCTTCTGCCACCCTGAGCGTTCCTTTGGCCTGACGTCCAAGGATGTCTCTTCTGCTGGACTTGGTAGGGCCTCCAGTACAGTAACCTCCATTGGGGCTACTGACTCCTCAGGCAGCCTCCAACCCTGGCACAGTACCTTCAGCCATGTTGTATGAGAAGGAGCCCTAACAACTCTGTCAGGTTCCAAAAAGGCAGAAAGACTCCAAACACAAACTTGCTTTGTTAATTCTTGTTTATCCCCTTCTGGCACAAACTGACAATCACAGGAAACAAACTCAATGAACTTCCTGTTAGGGCTACTTGCCCATGCTCCCCAGCACCTTTTAACTACTCAGCACTGCCCCACCCACTCACGCGCGCAGCTCCATCCCACGTGACCCGGAGGTCCGAAGAGGCAGTCATCAGCCTGCCATCTGGCCCAGCCGCTGTAGTCCCGTGATGCCGGTCTGCTTAGCGGCCATGTCTCTGCCCCAACGTCTGCTTCCTAGCCGATCCAGCCACCGCCCTGTGTCAGAGATGGGCTGAGATCAACGGGCTGCTTCCCAGCTGCTGCCACCACTCTGCGGCTCACCCCGATGATGTCACCACTGAGCGACCACCTCTCACCTGTTTGGCGGTCGTGCGTGCTGTGCCCAGCAGGTTCTAGGGCTGCGGGCCCGTCCCGGCCATCTTCTGCAATGATGCTGCGTCTTCTCCACCTGGGAAGGTGAGTGATGGCTCGGCAGCTTGGTGCAGCGTGCCCCGGCCGAATGGCAGTAAAATGATAATAGATCCACACAAAAGCTCACACAAACACTTATTTACTTATTTACTAGGTCAGTATTCTATTGATCAGGGAAAACAGACTAGATTAATAAAATATAATGGCTTAAAATGCTTGAAATTCATGCAAAATGTTTTTTTTTAAACATCCTACACTATAGAGTTATTTTTTGTACTGTACCTGTTGTCTAATGAATGATGCAAAAGTGGTTCAACCTTGACAGGTATAAGGAAAAAGGTAGTTCTAAAGGCAAAGCAAAGGGCAAACAGCAGTCCACAAGAGAAGGGCAAAGTCCAAGACAAAAGGCAGAAGGCAGTCCTCATGGCCAAGCAAAGCAAAAGGTGAAAAGCAGACTTCAAGCCAAGCCAAGAGGCATGAGTCAAAGCTGGGGGAGTGTAAACCAAAACAAACATTTGTTCCTGGCAAAGACTAATTCCTCACAGCCTCTCTTAAGTCACTCCACTCCAGGTGTTCCTTGTGAGGAGGGTGGGGCGACCTTCTCCAAAGTAGCCTTGCAGCCCTTCTCTGGGCTTGCATACACTCTGCTGTCTGTGCCCTTGGAATTGAGTGGGAGAGATCACCTGCCCCAGTGCCTGAGGGGCCTGGGACAGCATCATCATCAGCCCCTGACCTCTCCAAACATGCCAATGGAGAAGTGCTATCCCTGTCCTCCTCCGAACTGGGCTCAGATGGGGCCATGACAAAGATAATAAAAAACAGATCTGCAAATATCTAGAAACAAATAAAGTTATAACTAGAAGCCAGCATGGGTTTCTTAAAAACAGATCATGCCAAACCAATTTTATTTCATTCTTTGACAAAGTGACTAAATTAGTAGATCAGCAAAATGCTGTGGACCATAATATACTTAGATTTCAGTAAGGCATTTGACAAAGTAGATCACAACTTACGTCTCAATAAGCTAGAAAAATGTGGGATAGACAGCATCCTGACCAGATGGATTTGTAACTGGCTGACAAACCGTACTCAACGAGTAGTCCTTAATGGTACTACATCTACATGGAGAGAAGTAAGCAGTGGGGTACCACAAGGTTCCATCTGAGGCCCAGTATTCTTCAATATCTTCATAAATGACTTAGATGAGGGAATAGAAGGGGAACTCATCAAATTTGCAGATGACACTAAGCTGGCAGGAATAGCCAACCCCCCAGAAGACAAGCTCAGGATCCAAAAAGATCTTGACAGACTTGAACAATGGGCCCTATCCAACAACATGAGACTGAATGTGGAAAAAAGCAAAGTGTCAACTCTCAAGCATCCCTGGCCTGCTCTCAAGTTGCCATAGGCCAGGTGGGATGGGAAACTGGCAAAATGGCAAAGCAGCCCAAGACGGAAGCACATTCCACCCTTATCTCTCTCAAGGCTGTATCCCAGGGTTACATACAGCAGTGAGGGGAGTGAACTCTACAATCCGCAAAACTGCTCCGTTGGTGAATGTGATTAATGACACACCCTGGGAGGAGGGGGGAAACAGGGTCATACTGGAGCGTAAATTACGTAGGGTCAGAGTTGGCTCCACTTGGGAACATGCCGACATGAAGCTCCTAATAAATAACTGGATTTCTTTTGAAGCTTGGCTCAAGACCCATGATTTAATTAGGGCATCCGTCGGAACCCTGACACAAAGTTTTACACCTAGGCAGGAAAAACCAAAGGTACAAGTACAGATTAGGCAAAACCTGGCTCAAAAACAATAACTGTGGTCCTCCCCCAAAGACTGTTGTATTGTGAGAACCTTTCTTTCTCTTATCTATAATTTGCTGTGTTTGTTGCCAGAGCTGGTTCTTTACAGAATACAGAATAACAGTTGGAAGGGACCTTCAAGGTCATCTAGTGCAACCCCCTACTCAAGCAGACCTTATATCATTTCTGACAAGTGGCTGTCCAGTCTCTTCTTGAAAGCCTCCAGTGATGAAGCACCCACAACTTCTGAAGGCAAGCTGTTCTATTTGTTTATTGTTCTCACTGTCAGAAAATTTCTCTTTATTTCTAGGTTGAATCTCTCCTTGATCAGTTTCCATCCATTGTTCCTTGTCTGGACTTCAGGTGCTTTGGAAAATAGGTTCAAATATTGGAATACTGCTATCATGTCACCCCTGGTCCTTCTCTTCACTAGACTACCCATGCCCAGTTCTTGCAACCGTTCTTCATATCTTTTAGCCTCCAGGTCCCTAATCATCTTTGTTGCTCTTCTTTGCACGCTTTCTAGAGTTTCAAAGTCTTTTTTACAGTGTGGTGACCAAAACTGAATGCAGTATTCTAGGTCTGGCCTTACTAAGGCTTTATACAGGTATACTAGTACCTCACGTGATCTTGATTAAATCCCTCTGTTAATGCAACTTAGGATTGTATTGGCTTTTCTGGCTGCTACTGCACACTGCTGGCTCGTATTTAATTGATTGCCCACTAGGACTCCAAGATCTCTCTCACAGTTACTGCTATTAAGACAGGTTTCACCTAAGCTGTATGTGTATTGTTTTTTCTTGCCTAAGTGCAAGATCCTACTTCTCAGGAGTGAAATTCAGCAGGTTCTGACAGGTTCTGGAGAACCGGTAGTGGAAATTTTGAGTAGTTCAGAGAACCGGCAAATACCACCTCTGGCTGGCCCCAGAGTGGGGTGGGAATGGAGATTTTGCAATATCCTTCCCCCAGGAGTGGGGAGGGAATGGGGATTTTGCAATATCTTTCCCCTGGAGTGGGATGGGAATGGAGATTTGCAGTATCCTTCCCCTGCCACGCCCACCAAGCCACGCCCACAGAACCGGTAGAGAAAAATTTTGAATTTCACCCCTGCTACTTCTCTCTACATTGAATTTCATTTTGTTAGATAGGGTCCAGTGTTCAAGTCTGTTGAGATCCATCTGGATCTTGAGCCTATCTTCTAGGGTGTTGGCTATTCCTGCCAGTTTAGTATTATCTGCAAATCTGATAATTTCCCCTTATATTCCCTCATCAAAGTCATTTATGAAGATATTGAAGAGTACTAGGCCTAAGACAGAACCTTGTGGTACCCCATTGCTTACTTCCCTCCATCAGGGGTGGGTTCTGGATCCTTGTGCTGCCGGTTCGCTCAGGGTCGTGCCATGCGCACGCCCGCAGTAATCAAAACATAGCTTCTGCGCTTGTGCAGAAGCAAAATCCAAGATGGCGGCACCCACGGAGACACTGACAGAACCGGCTCTGTGACATCATCACCGAGTTACTAACGGTTCTAAAGAAACGGATAGAACTGGTAAGAACCCACCTCTGCCCTCCATGTAGATGTAGTACCATTAAGGACTATGGCAGCCTTGCCCCCTGGATTCAACAGGGGCACTTAGGAACAACTCAGGATGACTTTTGGATGGCTGTAGATCCACCCAGGAGGGGAAATCTTGATTGCAACTCAAGGGCCTTTTAACTTCTTCCAACCAGCAGACGTGTCAGATCTGCCAACTTCAGCTTTTACCCTTTTCTGGCATCCTGCCATAAAATGTCAGGGGGAAGGAGGGTGCTAAGGAAATGTAGAGTAATAAAGATGAGCTTGGGAACAGGAAGACAAATGGTGAGAGGGGGTCACTCCTGACAGAAACCAGAGGTGCCAGGACTGGATCAAACCAGCCTGGGAACAAAATGCGGAACTGCAGCAAGTGGTGCCAACAACCAAGCCGTTCCCAAAAAATCTGGTCAGCATGCTATTGGCCACTGATGAACTGGCCAAGGGGGGAAGGCCATGGAAAGGGGAAAAGTGTAACCTTTGCACGGGAATATACAGATCTAGCCTTTCTTTCACTGCAACCATGTAACCTTAGTAAAAGAACCTATAATTTCAACAAATGGAGTTGAGGGACTTTCTTTCTTAAGGACCTGAGCGGTGGCAGGGCTGACATTAGACTAGATCTGCAACAATGGTCAACCGGGAGACGCATCTCTACTGCAGGGACCGTGCAAGAAATGTTGGCTCATGACAGCAACCAGTGGGAAATTGAAACTTGTGAAGAGGCTGCAGCAAGACCCCATGGAGGAGGGGATCCCCTCGAGTGGCTGGGAGAGGCAGAAGCCTGTGATGACCAGCCGAGATCCAGATGGTCAGTGGAGGTCAGGAAGAAAAACAAGTGGGAGGAAAAGCCCTCCGGAGTAACCTTGATGTGGGGAAGCTGAGGGAGCTGCCAGAGAGAACCACATGTGGAGATCGAAGATGAAACAACTCCGGGTGAGACTGATTGCAACGGCACACTGGTAAAACAAGCCATCGAATTCCTAAGAGGTGCCTTTAACAACCTCACAGCACGTGAATCCCTAGCTCGGATAGCTCTACTAACCACCTGACTGGCACAGGACCTGGTGGACAATGGCATGGCTGCACCTGCCACTGCAGCACCCACCCCCTTGGCACCGGCACCAGCCCCAGCACAGCAGCCAGTACTCACCCTGGTAACCCAGCCACCACCACCAGCCTGGGCTGCACCACAGAGAAGGAGAAACTGCAGGCTGCCAGCTCTGGAGGTGAAATTCAGCAGAGACGTGAAGCAGTTGGGATTCTTCCTAGCCCAAGTCTGGACCTATATGCAGGAGTAGGGGGCTGACCTGCCAACCGAAGGAGCCATGGTGTGATGCGTGACCATGGCACTGGAGGGGACCGCTACGGAGTGGATGGTGTTGCCCCAGAGCTGTGCATCTTTGACCACTTCATGACAGCAAGCAGTCTATCAAAATGCAATTCAATGTGGATAAAAGTAAGGTTTTACACTTAGGCAAGAAAAACCAACTGTACAGGTACAGACTAGGTCAAACGTAGCTCAATGCCAGTAATTGTGAGAGGGATCTTGGAGTCCTAGTGAATGATCACTTAACTATGAGCCAGCAGTGTGCGGCAGCAGCCAAAAAGCTAATACAATCCTTGGTTGTATAAACAGAGGCATAGAATCAAATCACATGAAGTATTAGTACTGCTTTATAAAACTTTAGTAAGACCACACCTGGAATATTGCATCCAGTTTTGATCACCCCTTTTCAAAAAAAATGTTGAGACTTTGAAAAAAGTGCAGGAAACAGCAACTAGGATGATTAAAGGCCTGGAGACTAAAACACATGAAGAACAGTTGCAGGAACTGGGTATGGCTACTCTAGAGAAAAGAAGGACTAGGGGGTGACATGATAGCAGTATTCCAGTATTTGAGGGGCTGCCACAAAGAAGAAGGAGTCAATTTATTTTCCAAAGCACCAGAAAGCAAGACAAGAAACAATGGATGGAAACTAATCAAGGAGAGAAGCAACCTGGAATTAAGGAGAAACTTTCTAACAGTGAGAACAATTAACCAGTGAAGCAGCTTGTTTTCAGAAGTTGTGGGGCTTTCATCATTGGAGTTTTTTTTAAAGAAGAGACTGGATAGCCACTTGTGTCAACTGCTTGATCAGGGGGCTGGACTAGAAGACCTCTAAGATCCAGCTCTATTCTTATTGATTGATTGAACATCTACATGAAGGTACTGTGTGAATTCATCCATCACCGTGGTGTGAGGTGTCATCACTATGCAGCTAATACCCAGTTGTACATATCTGACCCTGGTGAACTAAGTGATGCTATGGGTGCCCTCTTACAATGCTTGTAGGCTGTGGGGGCCTGGATGCAGAACAACAGGCTTCAGCTGGACCCAGCTAAGATGGAGAATAGAAAAGAATAGAATAGAATAGAATAGAATAGAATAGAATAGAATAGAATAAAATAGAATAGAATAGAATAGAATTTTTTATTGGCCAAGTGTGATTGGACACACAAGGAATTTGTCTTGGTGCATATGCTCTCAGTGTACATAAAAGAAAAGATAAGTTCGTCAAGAATCATAAGGTACAACACTTAATGATAGTCCAGGTACAAATAAGCAATCAAGTCATAGTAGGAACCAGTCAATATAAATTGTAAGGATACAAGCAACAGAGTTACAGTCATTTGTGGGAGGAGATGGGTGATGGGAATGATGAGAAGATTAATAGTAGTGCAGACTTAGTAAATAGTTGACAAATAAAAATTATTTGTTTAGCAGAGTGGTGGTGTTCGGGAAAAAACTGTTCTTGTGTCTAGTTGTTCTGGTGTGCAGTGCTCTATAGCGTATATATAGGCTGGAGTGCGGTCTCTTCTGTATCTGGGAATTTATCATCCTTGGTTCTGGATAAGGTGGCACTACTCCAGACCCAGTGCATAATCTGGGGGTCTTCCTGGGCTCACAATTCCTGTTTAGAACATAGAACATAGAATAACAGAGTTGGAAGGGCACTTGGAGGTCATCTAGTCCAACTCCCTGCACAGGCAATACCATTTCAGACAAGTGGCCTCTTCTTGAAAACCTCTAGCGATGGGGCACCAATAACTACTGAAGGCAAGGCATTCCACTGATTAATTGTTTTCACTGTTAGGAATAGTCTCAGTTCTAGGTTGCTTCTCTCCTTGATTAGTTTCCATCCATTGGTTCTTGTCTTGCCAAGTTTGACCTAGTTTGTACCTATACAGTTGGTTTTTCTTGCCTAAGTGTAAAACCTTACTTTTATCTACATTGAATTTCATTTTGTTAGACATGACTCAATGTTCAAGTCTGTTGAGATCTATCTAGATCTTAAGCCTATCTTCTGGGGTGTTGATTATTCCTGCCAACTTAGTGTCATCTGCAAATTTGATGACTCTTCTATTCCCTCATCTAGATCATTTATGAAGATATTGAAGAGTACTAGGCCTAAAACTGAACCTTCAGGTACCTCACTACTTACTTCCCTCCATGTGGATGTAGTTCCATTGAGGACTACACATTGTATACGATTTGCCAAATATATTATTATTATTTTATTATTATTATTTATTAAATTTGTATGCCGCCCAACTCCCAAGGGACTCTGGGCGGCTCACAACAATATAAAAAACCCATTAAAAGAAAACATAATAAAAACATTTATATATATCTAGTGGTGATGCTGTCTATCTCACATTTTTCTAGCTTACCAAGAAATAGATTGTGACCTGCTTTGTAAAATGCCTTTCTGAAATCCATGGCATTTTGCTGATCTACTAATTTAGTCTCTTTGTCGAAGAATGAAATAAGATTTGTTTGGCGCGATCTGTTTTTGATGAACCCATGTTGGCTATTGGTTATAAGTATAAGTTTTTTTGTTTCTAGGTGTTTGCAGATTTGTTGCTTGATTATCTTTTCAAAGATCTTTGCAGGTATTGATGTCAGGCTGATTGGTCTGTTATTTCCTGGATCTGTTCCCCCCCCCCCCGCCGCTTTTTTGAAGATAGGGACCACAACTCCTCAGGTATTTCCCCTGTGCTCCAAGAGCTTTGAAATATGTGGTTCAAAGGTTCCGAGATCACATCTGCCAGTTCTTTCAACACTCTGGAATGTAATCCGTCAGGATCCAAAGATTTGAATCCATCTAGAGCTGACAGATATTTTCTTATCTTATTTTTGCTTATTTTAATTTGCAGTCCTAGTCTGTATTTTACAGTTTTGTTTTTATTAAGTTGGTTTGCATTTTCTTTTTCAGTGAGGACAGATGCAAAAACTGAATTAAGCAGTTTTGCTTTCTCTCTACTTTCTTTCTTTCTTTCTTTCTTTCTTTCTTTCTTTCTTTCTTTCTTTCTTTCTTTCTTTCTTTCTTTCTTTCTTTCTTTCTTTCTTTCTTTCTTTCTTTCTTTCTTGCCATCTTCTCCCTGCCATCTTAGTGGATCATCTTAGTGCCACCTTAGTGGACCAATTGTTTCTTTGACTTTTTTCCTTGGTTTTTATGTGTTTAAAGAAACTTTTTTTTAATTGGTTTTGACATTTGTTGTAAGTCTTAATTCGTTCTGAGCCTTAGCTTTTCTAACTTCATCTTTGCAGGTTTGGGCAATTTGTTGAGTGTCTCTTTCCATTTTTTGTACTTATCCTTTTTTTCTTTCAGTTGATCAGAAAGTTCTTATGCATGGTGTTTTTTTCTTGGTTTTCTTGCTTTTCTTTTTCAGTGGTATTGAGCTAGACCAGTGATGGCAAACCTTTTCCGGACCGAGTGCCCAAAGCACGTGTGTGCCCAAACCCCTAAAATGCAATGCGTGCGCTCCCCATGTGGGCACGCCCACGCATGTGTGCACCCCCCCCCGCATGTGCCCCATGCATGCGCGTGCACCCCCTGCACATGCCCCACCCCCGAGCATG
>QLTV01004007.1:1017752-1041509 GCA_003457575.1 Thermophis baileyi | reverse complement strand
CCCCCCCCAAAAAAACAGGGATGGCCCCCACTGCCGCCGCAGCCAGACCTCAATGCTAAAAATGCACACCGCTTCTGCCTGGGAAACGGCTTGGAGACAGCGAGCAGGCAGGCGAGAGGCTGATAGCGACACGACAAAGCCGATCTGTTTTCACAACCGGCGGACGATTCAAAGCCCCTGCGGGGCTCAGCCAGCTGTGGGAACGGGACACACAGGCGCGCGCGCGCCCCACACCGACCCACACTCAAAGCCTCGCTGGGCAGCTCAGCACAGCGCAGTCCTTTCCTTCTTTCTTTCCTTCCTTCCTTCCTTCCTTTCTTGTCTCTATCTCCCTTCCTCTTTTTTCTTTCTCTTTCTCTCTTCTCGGCAGCGGGAGAAGGAAGAAAGTGCTCTGGGAGGGTGGGCGGCCCGGCGCCGCTGCTGCCCCTCGCCTTCGGCTCCGGGACCTTCTGGGACCGGGCAGCATCGGGGCGCACACCTACGGAGCTCCGCTGGCCTCAGGCTCCGGGGCTGGCGGGGGCCTTGGGGCAGGGAGACAGTGACGCTGCCAGGAGAGCCAGTGGATGGGCATGCCGGGCACTCCCACCCGCCCCTCGCTCCGGCCGTCTCCCGGGAAGTTCATGGGAAGTGGCAGCGGGTGGAGCTGGGCATGGCGGAGCCACCAGTGTAGCACCCGGCAAGGAAGGCTGGGCGGGGAGGCGCGGCCGATTGTCTCTTCACGCCGCCCGCTTCGCTCATGGGGCGGATGGCCTGGAAGCTGCCGGCGGCGCCCAGCTAAGAAGCGCGGTTGAGCAGGGCCGCAGCAGCGCAGCCTATTGCGTGGATGTGCCCCATGGTGGTGGCCTTCACTGCAAGCCGGCGTCCCTGCCCGACCCGGCTGCAGGCTTCACGACGCCCTCTTGAGCAGCCATGAGCCCCCATGTCCTGGGCCAAGGGAAGCGCTGGCCGATCTCCAGCCTGCCCAGTCCCCTGCGAGGTTGGCCGCCAGTGGGTGGGTGGGTGGCCCTTGGTGGAGACACAGCTGCTGCTGCTCTGGGGCTCAGAAGGGGGAGGCAGCACTCTCAGACCCCCCTCGGAACCAGAGGAGCAGTCGCAGCCGCAGCAGCTGCCGCCAGCCTCTCAGGGGCAGGGCCGGGCAGGCTGGAGACCAGCCGGCACTTCCCTTGGCCCAGGCCATGGGGGCTATGGCTGTTCAAGCAGGGAAGAGCCCTGTGTGGCTTCCCCCGCCTGCTTTTCTCGGGAGGCTTCGAGTCCCAGCTGAGTGCTTAGGAAAAGGCGACTTATTTAAAGGGAAGCGCCAGGACAGGCGTCGCGAAGCCCGCAGCCGGGTCGGGCAGGGACGTCGGCTTGCAGCAAAGCCCCCCACCACGAGGCCCCTGAGAAGCTGGCAGCAGCTGCTGCGGCTGCTCCTCTGGTTCCGAGGGGGGTCTGAGAGTGCATGTGCAGCCCCGGGACATACGCTTGCCTTCTGGAGCCCTGCCGCTGCCACTTCCCCCCTTCTCAGCCCCAGAGCAGCAGTAGCTGCGTCTCCACCAAGGGCCGCCGACCTCAGAAGGCAAGTGTCCATTGCGTCCGCAAACTCCGGCTGCTCCCAGGACCAGATGCAGTTTACCAAGATTTCTCCACGGACCACCAAAATTTTCCCGTGGACCACCAGTGGTCCGCAGACCACTGGTTGGTGACCTGTGTCTTAAATAGTGCTCAACCATTGCGTTCACGCATTCTACGGCCCCGTTAGTGATCAGATGAAACTCTGAACTAAGCCCCAGTGAGAACCCAATGGACTTTATGAATTCCCTCCAGAACTTGGCTGTGAACTGGATCCCCCTGTTGGAAATGATCCTCCGAGGGACACCATGCAGCCTATAAATGTGTTTTACAAACAGCTTAGCCAGCTTATGGGCAGACGGGAGACTGGGACAAGCTATGAAGTGGGCTTGTTTTGAGAATAGGTCTACCACAGTCCAAATGACCATATTCCCCCTGCTGTCAGGAAGCTCTACGATAAAGTCCATGGTGATCTCTTCCCATGGCTGGAACGGGTCCGCTACTTGTTGGAGCAGTCCTAGGGGCTTCCCTGGTCTCTTTCTCATGGCCGCACAAGTGGCGCAGCTTTTAACATAGTCCTCAATGTCTCTTTTCATCTTTGGCCACCAGAATTGCCTCCTCGCTAGGTGCAGGGTCTTCAGGTAGCCAAAGTGCCCTGCCTGTTTGGAATCGTGGCTCTTCTGGAGCACTTGGAGACATGGGCTGTTTGGGACATACAATTTGGAGCCTTTCCAGGCCAGTCTGTCTTTGAGGGTCAGCACCCCTTTATTGTCATTGTACCATGGGTCCGCAGGGAGCCCGTCTTTTAACTTCTGCGTCAACCTTCCTCCCTCTGGTTTTCCGTCGTTGCACTTCTCCTTTGGTGGTGGCTTGCGTGGCAGGTTGGGACGGGGGAAGCATGTCATGGACCACCTCCTCCTCTAAAACTGTTATATTGGGGTTTTCACAACAATGCATCTGCTAGGTTGTTTTTCCACCAGGGATGTATTTAAGCATAAAGTTGAACCGTTTGACATATTGCGCCCACCTGACTTGCTTTGGGAAGAGTTTATGCAGACTGCTGAATGCCTCCAGGTTTTTGTGGTCCATTCATACCTCGAAAGGCACTTGGCTGTCTTCGAGGAAGTGGTGCCAGGTCATCAGCGCCCATCAGACTCCGTATGCTTCTTTCTCCCACATAGCCCATCTCCTCTTGGTTTTGGTCAGTTTTTTGGAAGTGTAAGTGCAGGGCTGCAAGTCACCTTTTGGGCTCTTCTGAAAGAAGACTGCGGCGATGGCTATGTCGCAGGTGTCAGCTTGGATTACAAAGGGCTGCTCGGGGTTCGGGTGTTTGAGGACTGGCTCTTTGGTGAATAGTCTTTTGAGCATTTCAAATGCCTGCTGGCATTCTAGGGTCCACTTTAGGGGTTGATCCGGTCAGGGTTTCACTCCCCCCCTCCAATCTTTAACAGTTCGGTAATGTTAAACAGTTTAAACAGTTAATGTTAATGTTTAAACAGTTTGGGCAATTTCTGCAAAGGAGGGGATGAATTGTCTGTAGAAATTTGCAAATCCCAGGAAGCTTTGGAGCTGCTTGCAGGTGCGAGGGGGCTGCCAGTCCAAAACCACTTGGACCTTGGCTGGATCCATTTCTATGCCTTCACTGGACACCTGGTACCCTAGGTAGTTTAGGCTGGACTGGTGAAATTTGCACTTAGACAGCTTGGCATACAGTTTGTCTGCGAGGAGTTTCTTGAGTACTTGGAGCACTAGTTTAATATGGTCCTCTAGGGTTTCAGTGAAGATGAGAATTCATCTAAATACATGAGGACATGTGCTCATGCAGCACCTCATTGATTAGTTACATACAGACCACGGGGGCTACTTGGAGACTGAATGGCATTACTTTGAATTGGAAACTCCCCAAGGGGCAGTTGAAGGCTGTCTTCCATTTGTCTCCTTCTTTGATTCGCACCCAGTAGTACACTTCCCGCAGGTCTAATTTTGTGAACACTTTTCCCTTTGCTAGGTGGGCTAGCAGGTCCTTCAGGAGGGGGAGTGGATAGGTATTCTCCATGCAAACTGTGTTTATTTCTCTAAAATCCATGCATAGCCTCATTGAGCTATCTTTCTTCTCTTTAAAGAGGACCGGGGCGGCCACCCTGGACTTTGCTGGTTGTATGAATCCTTGGGCTAGGTTTGTGTCAATGTACTCTCTCAGCTCTGTCATCTCTTTGGGGGTCATGGAGTACATTTTTGGCTTTGGTAGCTTCGCCCCAGGTACAAATTCTATGGCACAGTCTGTGGGGTGATGGGGGGTAGGCAGGGGTGAAATTCAGCAGGTTCTGACAGGTTCTGGAGAAATTTTGAGTAGTTTCCCCGATGATCGGGAGGAAATGGGGATTTTGCCGCAACCTTCCCCTGGAGTGGGGAGGGAATGGAGATTTTATAGTATCCTTCCCCTGCTACGCCCACCAAGCCACACCATGCCCACAAAGCCACGCCCACAGAACCAGTAGGGAAAAATTTTGAATTTCACTCCTGGGGGTAGGGTATTACACTCCTCTTCACTAAACACCCCTATTAGGTCCCGGTATTCTTTAGGGAGCTGGGGGGTGCCTGGGAGCAGCTCGGAGGTGGCTGCAGTTTTTTTGCTTCACTTAGTGCCGTTTGCCCACTGGACAGTTCCCTTCACGGCAGTGTCAGGAGGAGGGAGGGGGGCCTACTCCCAATCTCAGCTTTCTGTCACCCCCTTCCCACCAAATGGTGGGCCCCCATTTGTCCAGCCATGCCAGGCCTAGGATCACTGCTTCGGTCATTTTTGGTGCCACCACGAAGCAGATGATTTCCCAGTGCCAGCCCATTTCTAACCATACAGGTTCTGTGATGAGGGTGGCAGGGGCTTCCCCTATCAATGACTCATCGACTTGCTCAAATCGTATGGGTCGGGTCGACGTTTTCGTCCTGATCCCTAACTTCAGAATCGTGGGTAGGCTGATCAGGCAGCAGGTACAACCCGTGTCTAGGATGGCTTCCACCTACCCTTGTGCCCGAGTCTTTGGCACTATCAGTCTCAACTGAATGACAAACAGGCGGATGGCTTCACTTACCATCAGGTCATCCTCCCCCTCATCGTTGCTGTCGTAGATCGCTGGCAGTAGGGGTCCCAGGGCTGGAGTTCCCTCTTCCCCGCCAGGGGACCTCGACGACTTGCCAGGTGAATTTTCCCTTCTCCATCACCTTCCGCAGTGGTTTTTTCAGTTTAGCTGGCTCTGAGGTCTTTGCCTTTGGTTGGGGGGGGCTGGGACTAGGCATTCGGCCGCTCAGTGGCCTTGTTGGCCACATCAGAAGCACTTCATGGCCTGCGTGGAGGCCCCCTCAGCTGTTCCTCAGCTTGGTGGGGGCTGGACCATTGACCGAGCGTGCGTCTCTCAGGTTGGGTTCTCGGCTTCTGTTTGGTCGACCCACGTTTCTTATGTTGGTGGAGCTCGATATCCATGGCCATTGCCACTTGGTACCACTCGTGAATGCAATCTGGGACCCCTCGGCAGATGTACGTGTGTAATAGTTCCTTGTCTAGACCCTCCTTGAAGAAGTAGACCAGTAGTCGCTCTGGCCAGTGCTACAGCTTTCCTGCGATCCTTCTGAACTCTCTGACATACTCCTTGGTGGGGCGGCCCTTCTGCTTGATTTCTTTAATCTCAACTTCAGCTTCCAGGGTTTGAGATTCATCCTTGAACCTGGTTCTTAGCTGCTGTAGAAAGGTATCAACATTTCCCAGCTCTGGTGCACCCTCATTGTGGAGTTGAGTCAACCACTCGGCCGCTTCTCCCTTCAGGTTAGCAGAGACCGCACGAACCATTGCCTGGTCGGTGGGGTAGGAGTGGCCATGGTCATTGAGGTGAGCCCATACCTGGTTCAGGAAGAATGAGAGTTTGTCGGGGTCCCCATCAAAGATGGCTTTAATTGGCGGTGGAGCAGCAGTAGCGGGCAGGGGAGCTGGTGCAGGAGGCGGCAGTGGTGCCAGAGCCAATACCCACAGCGTCTGGACCCAGCCATGGCCGGGGTAGTACGCCCAACCAGGTGGCACCTGCCGACCTGGTTGGGGGCACAGATGGCCCCGCAGACTGCCTGCTTCGATGCCTTGGTGGGCTCCATTGCGGCCCCAGGTTTCACTGTGCTGACATGGACGGCGGACGGCTGGCCGCTCGTGCTGCAGGGGTGGGAATGCAGTCCATTCTTGGAGGGAAGGTCATGGTCGGCTGGCTTAGGATCAATCTTGGCTGTTCAGGTTGGTGTGTCAGTCCCAAGCTCCCTAGGCTCATCCAGTCGAACCTCTCCAGCAGTCCCTCCAAGGTTGGGCTGCAAAACACCGTCTGAAATTTCCAGTCCCCGGACTCATTGAGGTCCAGGGATCCCTTTGTTCTCCACTGGAGGATAGTAGTCATGGACTCCCTCATCGAGGTCACTGGGAGGTCTCTCACTGGCTCCTGGACTGGACTCCAACACCTGAAGTCCTCCTCGGCTCAGTACAGATCTCCCATGGCCGGCCATTCAGTATGGACCTTCGGCTGGGTCCCCACTTGCCGGGCGATTTCTGCGACTGCCTCTGCCACCCGTTGGCTCTCTGTGAGGATCTGTAGGCTCTCCAGGAGTCCAGCTCTAGCACCCAAAGCTTCCTCCCCTTGTTTCTCCATGCCTGCAATCTTCCCTGAGTCTTCCTGCTCCCTCTGTAGTGAGCAGCTGGGGCTCAGGACCCTGGAGAGCAGCTCCAGTTGGAGCAGAGATTTAGAAGAGTCAGTTTAATGTCAGGGTTCCAAGTAATAGCCCCATAGAAAGCAGAATTCCGAGGCAGATAGGTTCCTCAAAGAACAGTTTTATTGGAGGTAACATATTGGCACAAACTGGTCAAAACCGACTCTGAAAGTTCCCATGGTTTTCACCTGATTAAAAACTGAAAGTTCCCCCTTTCCCCAAACAATCAGTCACATTGTCCAATCAAGGTGCTGGCTGGTTGCCTGGTTACTTCACCCCTCCTTCTCCAGCCACCTGTTGGAATGTCCTTGGTTCCCACAGGAAACTATTTTGTTTTGGCTACAAAATCCCCATCTAACTATGTCCTCTCTCCCTCTCCCTTCTTTGCATTGTGGCAACCCTGAAGCCCCCAGAATGGCCCCAGCCAGGTTCGCTTCAGAGTTGATACTTACATCTTTGATCTTCCCTGCCTAAATGTAAAGCTTTGCTTTTATCCACATTAAAATTCATTTTGTTGGATAGAGCCCATTGTTCAAGTTTGTCAAGATCTTTTTGGATCCTGAGTTTGTCTTCTTGGGTGTTGGCTACTCCTGCCAGTTTAGTATCATCTGCAAATTTGATGAGTTCCCCTTCTATTCCCTCGTCTAAGTCATTTATGAAGATATTGAAGAGTACTGGGCCTAAGACGGAGCCTTGTGGTACCCCACTACCACTATTCCCTCTAAGGTGCGCGGCCGTGCGGCCGCGCACGTGACAGGGAATCACCGCGCAGCAGTTTCGAACTGCCGTGCAGCGATTTCCCATGTCAGAGGGAACGTTGCTGCACGGCCGCGCACGTTACAGGGAATCGCCGTGCAGCAGTTTCGAACTGCCGCGCAGCGATTTCCCTTGTTAGAGGGAACGTTGCCCACTACTTACTCCATGTGGATGTAGTACCATTAAGGACTACTCATTGAGTACGATTTGTCAGCCAGCTATAAATCCATCTGGTGGTAATGCTATCTATTCCACATTTTTCTAACTTACCAAGAAGTAGATTGTGGTCTACTTTGTCAAATGCCATCTTGTATACTATGTATACTAGTATACTATGTCCACAGCATTTTGCTGGTCTACTAATTTAGTGACTTTATCAAAGAATCAAATAAAATTGCTTTGGCATGATCTGTTTTTAGCAAACCCGTGCTGGCTACTAGTTATAACTTTATTTGCTTCTAGTTATTCGCAGATCTGTTTTTTTTATGATCTTTTCCAGGATCTTCCCAGGTATTGATGTTAGACTGATTAGTCTGTAGTTTCCTGGGTCTGTTTTTTTTCCCTTTCTTGAAGATGGGAACCACATCAGCCCTTTTCCAATCCTCAGGTACTTCCCCTGTGCTCCAGGATTTTTGAAAGATTTGGTACAATGGTTCTGAGATAATATCTGCCAGCTCCTTCAGAACTCTGGGATGTAATCTGTCAGGTCCCAGTCAGAGGTGGGTTCCTACCAGTTCTAACAGGTTCTATAGAACCGGTAGTAAACCGGTGGTGACATCACGGAGCCGGTTCTGCTGGTGCCGGTCCGTGGACGCCGCCATCTTGTTTTTGGCTTTTTTTCCTATTTTTTGCTGAGTTTTTGGCACTGCGCATGCCCGCATGCCCGCGTGGCACAGCCACGTGGCACGGGAGGAAGTGAACCAGCGGCGAGGTAAGTTAGAACCCATCCCTGGTCCCAGTGATTTATATTCTTCAAAGTTAGATAGGTGTTCTCTTACCATTTTCTTGCTTATTTTTTTTATTTCTGGTTTGTCTTTTACAGTAGCTTTTTTGTTACATTGGGCTATAATTTCTTTTTGTGTGAAGACTGATGCATATAATGAGTTAAGCAGCTCTGCTTTCTCCCTACTGCCTGTTACTTCCTTGCCATCTTCTCTCTTTAGTGGACCTACTGTTTCCTTGACTTTTTTCTTGTTATTCATATGTTGAAAGAAACTTCTTTTATTATCTGACTTTTGAAGCAAGCCTTAGTTCATTCTGAGCCTTTGTTTTCCTGACTTCATCTTTGTATGTTCTGGCTATCTGTTGATAATCAGCCTTAGTTATGTGTCCTTCTTTCCATTTTCTGTGCTTGTCCTTTTTGTCTTTCAGTTTGTCAGAGAGATTTTTGTGCAGCCATGATGGTTTCTTCTTGAATTTCTTTTTCTTTTTTCTTTTTCAGTGGTATTGCACTGGACTGGGCTTTTATTGTTGCATTTTTCAGAGTTTCCCAAGATTCTTGACTTGTTTTCCCCTTTAGGATTTTCATCCAAGGAATTTTTCCCAAGTTCTCTCTGAGTTTATCAAAGTCATCTCTTTTAAAATCTAAGACTTTTGACATTTGTTGCAAGTCTTTGTTCATTCTGAGGCTTTGCTTTCCTGATTTCATCTTTGCATGTTCTGGCTCTCTGCTGATAATCAGCCTTAGTTATGTGTCTCTCTTTCCATTTTTTGTACTTGTCCTTTTTGTCTTTCAGTCAGTCATAGAGATCTTTCTGCAGCCATGATGGTTTCTTCTTGAATTTCTTGTTTTTCTTTTTCAGTGGTATTGTCCGGGACTGGGCTTTTATGACTGTATTTTTCCTATTTTTCCATGCTTCTTGAGTTGTTTTCTTCTTTAGGATTTTCATCCATGGAATCTTTCCTAGGATCTCTCTGAGTTTGTTAAAATCGGTTCTTTTAAAGTTTAAGGCACTGGTTGGATTATTTTCTATTGCTTGTGTTTGCATTATATTGAATTCCAGTATGATGTGGTCACTTTCAACCAAAGTTCCGGCAACTTCAACTCCCTCTATCACTTCTTCTCTATTAGTAAGAATTAGGTCCAGTAATGCTTTACTTCTGGTTCCCTCCTCTACCTTTTGTATGATAAAATTGTCAGCTAGGTTGGTTAGGAATCTGTTTGATCTCCCACTTGCTGCAGAGTTTGTCTCCCAGTTGATAACTGGATAGTTAAAGTCTCCCATTACTGCTGTGGTTTGCTTCCTGCATATATTTGTTAACTGGTTGGCAAAGAGTTCATCTATTTTTTCTGATTGGTTGGGTGGCCTGTAATATGGCAATGCCACTTTTCCCCCTTTTATATTGACCCATATACATTCTGGAGGGGTTTTATCTTTGATCATGTGCATTTCTATATATATATATATGTAGTGATCTCTCACATATAATGCAACTCCACCTCCTCTTTTCTGTCCCATCTCCACACAGGATCTCTGGAGCTAAGTCAGAATGACCATCGGGTTCTTGGTCACCTCTCTTACTAAGGCCCTTCTCCCCAGATTGCTCAGTTTGACTGGGTGACCAACTCTTGGTTGTGCCAAACTTCTTCCATTTGAGAATTATGGAGGTCACGGTGCTCTTAGGAACCTTTAGTGCAGCAGAAATTTTATTGTAGCCTTCCCCAGATCTGCGCCTTGCAATAATCCTGTCTCTGAGCTCTGCAGGCAGTTTCTTTGACCTCGTGGCTTTTGTGCTACTACAGTACAGTATGCATTGTCAGCTGTGACTTCTATAGAGAGGTGTGTGCCTTTCCAAATCATGTCCAATCAACTTAATTTACCACAGGTCAACTCAGGGGTGGGTTCCAACTTACCTTGCTGCTGGTTCGCTCCCTCCCGCACTGCGTGGGTGCGCCTCGTGGGCGCGCGTGCGCTCTGGGCGCGCGCACATGTGCAGTAATGAAAAATCTGAAAAAAAATAATTTAAAAAAAGCCGAAAACAAGATGGCAACTGCATGCACAGTGCTGGAATTGCACATTAGAACAATCTAAAAAAAACACATTATTAAAAGATAAAAAACATACGAAAGCAAAAAAAAAAAAAAAAATTAAAAAAAAACAAAAAAAAAAAAAATCCAAAAAAAAAATTAAAAAAAAATAAAAAAAAATGGCGGCACCCACGGACCAGCACCGACTGAACCGGATCAGTGACATCATCATGATGTCACCAGCGGGTCGCTACCTGTTCGGGCGAACCGGTCCGAACCAGGAGGAACCCACCCCTGGGTCAACTCCAATCAAGGTGTAGAAACGTGTCAGCAATGATCCAGAGAAATGGGAGGCACTGGAGCTAAATTTCAAGTGTTGTTGCAAAGGGTCCAAATATGCCAATGTGATTTTTCAGTTTTTTCTTTTTAATAAATTTACAGACATCTGTAAAATTCTGTTTTTACTTTGTCATTGTGGGATACCAAGTGTAGATTAATGAGAAAAAAATGAATTTCAACAACTGTAGAATCAGACTGCAGCATAACAAAATTGACAAAAGTGAAGGGGGTCTGAATACTTTCTGAATGCACTGTATATGTGTGTTCTCAGAGATTTGTACAACTTTTTAACTTTTTAACATTATTTTAGGGCTGTTATAGATTAGCTCTCTGCATGTATATTCAAAATTCAATTCATATATTGATTCATACTTACACTACAATAGGCCTGCTTAGAATTTCTGTGTGTACGATTGTGCATATGCGTCTTAGTCTATTCCTTCCTTTGAATAGTCAGACAACAATACATACATACTAGACCATATGTTAGTTCCATTAGTTCTAGCAGTGATAGTTAAAAGATGGTTGATTTGGTTGGTAATGGCTGGAATGCAGCTGACTCAGGTTTAATAGATAACATGGCTTTCACAACTTCCTGGATCATTTCAACTTATAAATTTTTCAAGTACTACTCTAAAACCATTAATATTTTGTTTCTAAATTATTTGTTTAGTTGAACTACCCAGATTTAATGTAGCAATAGCATCATCACCTTATTGATTGAGATATTGGGTGAGCTGCTTTTATTTAAATACATGTATATAGTTTGGTTAATGATTAGAGGCTAAGCAAGAAGAATTCAGCAGGAAACAGTGCCTTTTGATCAAATAGTACATTATGGTCTCTATTTTGGGTTTTGCAGAGCAATCTATCTCCTGTTCAGTTTGATAGCAGAAGCCAAATTGATTTTAACTAGCCTTTTCCAACCTTTTTATCCTGGAAGAATCTTGAAATAATTTTCAGGTCTTGGGGAATTCTCCCCTTCAGGCATATAAAACTTATTATATACACAGCTCACAGTGCACTAGCATGATCGATAAGTTGCGTTTATGATTATCTAATATTGTCAGTGCTTTTTAAAGGAGAGAATGTTATTTTTCTGTGAATCTGTTTATTTTGGCCCACATTAAACTCCTCTTTTGTTGGATTCCTCCTCCCTCACAAAGGACATCTACTGTAATGTAAGCCAGGTAGAGGAAACCTTCTTAAAAAGATTTCCTTCTTAAATTTTTTTACCTTATCCCAGTAAGCCTAAAAATCTTATCACAAATTTCTATTCTATAAGATGCTAATGAGGAATGGTATCTGCATACATACTTTTTCTGCCTATTTAAAATTAAAAATGACTTTTTAGTCCCCCAGCTTCCTTAAAAAAAAAAAGTTACATTTAGCTTACCATACATTTCTTGAAATTAATCTTTTTGTTTCCCTTCATGCATTTTAAAAACTTGTAAGGCCAACATAATTAATTTTTGTCAAATAATAGGCTTAGATAAAAAATATTGATTTATAATATTTATTCTCTTATAGAAGCCCTAGCAACCTCTCATGGAACTCCAGTTGAGAAATATTTCAAATGAATGAATTTATTTTATTTATATTTCAACTATCTTTCATGAACTCAAGATGTTTTATAAGGAGATCCCACTTTATTCAGTATTTATTTATCTATTTACAACAATCCTGTGAGGTAGTCTAAATTGAGACAATACAACTGTCCCAGAGTCAGATGGATTTGTAAGTGGCTAACAAACTGTATTCAAAAATTAGTCCTTAATTACATCTACATGGAGGGAAGTAAGCAGTGGGGTACCACAAGGTTCCGTCTTAGGCCCAGTACTCGTTAATATTTTCACAAGTAACTTAGATGAGGGAATAAAAGAGAAACTCATCAAATTTGCAGCTAACACTAAGCTAGCAGGAATAGCCAACACCCAGAAGACAAGTTCAGAATCCAAAAGGATCTTGATAGACTTGAACAATGGACCCAATCCAACAAAATGAAATTTAATATGGAGAAAAGCAAGGTTTTACACAGGCAAGAAAAACCAAAGATACAAGTATAGATTAGGCGAAACCTGGCTAAAAACAGCAACTGTGAGAGGGACCTTGGAGTCCTAGTGGGCGATCACTTAAATATGAGTCAGCAGTGTGCAGTAGCAGCCAAAAAAGCTAATACAACCTTGGTTGCATAAACAGAGGGCATAGAATCAAAATCACATGAAGTATTAGTACCGCTTTATAAATCCTTAGTAAGACCACACCTGGAATACTGCATCCAGTTTTGGTCACCACATTACAAAAAAGATATTGAGACTTTGGAAAAAGTGCAGAGAAGAGCAACTAAGATGATTAAGGGCCTGGAGACTAAAACATGAAGAACAGTTGCAGGGATTGAATATGGCTAGTCTAGAGAAAGGAAGGAGTGACATTACAGCAGTATTTCAGTATTTGAGGGGCTCCTAGGGGGTCAAATTATTTTTCAAAGCACCAGAAGGCAAGCAAGAAACAATGGATGGAAACTAATCAAGGAGAGAACCAATCTAGAACTAAGGAGAAATTTCCTGACAGAACAATTAAGTAGTGGAATGACTTGCTTCCAGAAATTGTGGGTGCTCCAACACTAGAGGTTTTTAAGAAGAGATTGGACAACAATTTATTTAAAATGGTATAGGGTTTCCTACTTGAGCAGGGGTTGGACTAGAAGATCTCCAAGGTCCCTTTCAGCTCTATTTTGATTCTCATCCAGTCAGCCTTGGTGTTGACTCCTGGCAACTGCCTGGACTAGTCCCTGAAGTTTTCTTGGCAAGGTTTTTCTGAATTGGTTTGCCCTTGCCTGCTTCCTAGGGCTGAGAAAGAATGACTGACCACTACACCAAACTGGCTCTCTTAAGAATAGAAAGATTACTAATTAAATATCATTTTTGCAATCAAAAGTCAATTTAAAAAATAATATTTTAAATATCAAAAGAAATATTCTTTTATTATATAATAAAAGCATCAGATAATAAAAGCTTCTGGTTTTCAAAATGTAACTAAAATTTTGTCATTAAGCACACTTATAAAAGTATGCTTTAATAACATAAACTCATTAAAATGGCTTTGAGGGAAGTTTTCATATAACATTTTATTGTACAGTTCATCATCCAGTATCTTCTGAATAAGCAGTACAAAAGTGCTGTAAAATGAAAAAAAAGAGTGCAAGGCATAAACCAGGATATCCCAAACACAAATGTGTGCTGAGTTCACTCAATGCTAAGCCAAAAGTCAACAAAGCCCATGGCTGAATGCAGGGATGGAGCAGTTTCTCTGTTCTTCAGCAGTCAGAAGGATTGTTCCAAATGCAACCAAATGGGGTTGGATGGGGTGCAACCAAAGTTTTTGTTTGTTTTTGGAGGGCAGAGGTTAAGACAGGGAGCTTTACACAGCTCCTTATACCGCTCTAATGCCTGGCTGAAGATGTTGATTCTTCCCATTTTAGGGGTATCCTGGATATCAAGTCTGACCATTAGAAGGCAATCTCCAGAAAGCTGATACAATACGGTGGATCAAAGACTGAGCTATGAACCAAGAACCCCCTGCTTCTTGTTATAAACCTTATGACAGTAAAATTAATGTGAAGTGAGTTGAACATGTGAAAATGTTACAGAAATGTTTACTGTTACTTCTCTTTTCCCACTAACAAACTGGGGCAAAACATTCAATCCCCATACAAAACCTCTCCCTGGAATGACCATATTATATTGCATTCTACTGTAAACTCTGCCACAACTGATTCTCTATCTAAATTGGATACATTATAATGACAATTGTGGAGTACGTTTTACTAGATACTGTATTTATTATTTACAAATCATATTTATATAGCTGCTATCTCACAATCAAGTGACTCTGGATGGCAAAGAACAAGGTTAAGAACAAAGTAGATTTTCAAGGCAGAGGGAGAATTTTTCAGAAGGCTGATACTTTTCCCAATGTTCTTTGCAATATTTAGTTGCAGAAACAATAAATTCCTTTTGAGGATTCTAACATTATATTTATCTGCTAGTTCCGGAAAAACATATAATCTGCTGATATTAGTTGAGGAACAAAATTTAAATTCAACCAAAAAAAAAGTCAATTATAGCTCAATAGAAACATAAGTGCTTGGCAGCAAGGTCCCTCAGTCCTTTTCCAAGATCTCCACTGGATGGGTTCTCAGGAAGGAGAGCTGAAAAAGTCCCTTGAAAGATGTAGGAAAGAGCAACAAAGACGATAAGGGGTCTGAAGGCTAAATTGCACGATCAATGGTTAAGGGAACTAGGTATGTCTATTCTAATGAAGAGTAGGACTATGGTTGACATCAGTGGTGGGTTGCTCCCGGTTCAGCCTGGTTCTGCGAACTGGTAGCGGCGGCGGCGGGAGGCTCCGCCCAGCTGCCCAGGAGGCTCCGCCCACCCGCCCGGGACGCTTCTGTGCATGTGCAGAAGCATTGCATGCGCGGATGAGTGTGCGCGTGAACCGGTAGCAACGGGTTTTAGAATCCACTACTGGTTGACATGGTAGCAGTCTTCCAATACTTGAGACACTGTCACAGAAAAGAAAGGGTTGACTTATTCTCCAAAGCATGTGAGGGTGGAACAAGAAATAATGGCTAGAAGATCATCAAAGAGAGATCCAACCTAATATTAAGGAGAAATTTCCTGACAGTGAAATGGCTTCCGTGCAGAAGTTGTGGGTGGTCCATCACTAGAGATTTTCAAGAAGCGATTGGATAGCCATTTGTCTGGGATGGTATAAAGACAATGCCTTGGGTAGGGGATTGGACTACAAAATCTTCAAGTCCCCTTCCAGCCTTATGATTCTAAATCTTCTGACTGAGATCATAGAAGCAATGTTGCCAGGCAGAGCATGCAGGAGAGGGCTAAATGGATCAACAGGAGGACTAGGAGAAGCAGCTTCAATTCAGCTTATTCAGGGTTCAACAATGCTGAAATATCAACTACAACAAATGTCATACAGAGTTTCACTTCCAGCTCTCAACAGTGCCTCTTGCACAATATCTCAGAACTCTGCATAATTTCTAGATGTCATACTGTGCTATTAAGAAGAAAAAAATCTCTTTAATGGGATTATCACGTGATGGAGAAGACAGAGATGTCAGTTAAAATAGTGATTACACAAACATTGCCTCTTTCACAATATTTCCTGTGATTTTCCAGTTCAGGCATAAAGTTTCCCATTCCCACTTTAAATTTCTCTATGGTAACAAAATACTGTAATGAGCTAAATAAACAGAAGGCAAAGATAATGCAATTTCAAAATGTATGTTATGTTACCAATGATTTTTTGTTTTTATTTATTTTGTTATGTTACCAATGAATTTTTGCTTTTATTTTGTAGCATAGCTACAAATCTTAGGTATCAAAATTAGGAGAATTGAGAAAGCAGACTTGCTTCTCAGCAACTTTTAATGAAACTGAAATCATGCAATTGAACATAGAACATAGAATCATAGGGATGGAAGGGAACTTGGAGATTTTCTTGTCCAAGCTCCTGCTCAAGGCAGGAGATTTTTTAACATCCTGGCCAAATGGTTGTCCAGTCTATTTTTGAAAACCTGCAATGATGGAGCACCCACAACTCCCAGAGACAAGCTGATTAATTGTTGATTAATTGTTATCACTGTCAGAAAATTTCTTACTCCTTATTTCTAGGTTGTATTTCTTTTTAACAAGCTTCCATCCATTACTTTTTGTCCTTTGGTGCTTTGGAGAATAAGCCAACCCCGTCTTCTCTATGACAGCCCCTTGAGTACTGGAAGACAGTTGTCATGTTCCCCCTAATCTTTCTTTTTTGAGAGGCTAGAGCAGGGGTGTCAAACTTGATCCCATCACAGGCAGTATCAGGATTTCGTTTGCCCTTGGGGGGCCGGGGTGGGTGGGCCTGGTTGTCACGGCCAACTGGATGGGTAGGGCCAGGGTGGACGAAGGATGGAGCAGCATGGGCCGGTCCCTCGCCATCTCTGGGATGGCCCCTTGGGACAACTCTGGGCCTATCGCAGGCTGGATCCGGCCCGCGGGCCACTTGTTTGACACCCCTGGGCTAGAGCATACCTAGCTCCCTCAATTGTTCAGACACTTTATCATCTTTCTTGCTCTTCTCTGTAGACTTTCCAGGTCTCAACTTCTTTTTTGTATCACATTGACCAGAACTGTACACAGTATTCCAAGTATAGCCTGACTAGTGCAGTATAAAGTGGTATTGTCATGTTTCATGCTCTTGATGCAGCCCAGGGCTAGTACACTGCTGGTTCATATTAAGTGGTGGTCTACTAGAACTCTTTCTCAGTTATTACTGTTGAGCCAGGTACCAGATATTCTATACCTATGCATTTGGGTTTTCTTGCCTAAGTGCAGGACCTTACTTTTCTCATCATTGAACTGCATGTTTTGGATAAATCCTAATGCTCAAGTCTTTCAAGATCCTTCTGAATTTTTAGTCTATATTCCAAAGTGTTAACAATTTTCCCCAGCTTGGTGTTATCTGCAAATTTGATGAGCTCCCCTTCTCATCTAGCTCATTTATGATGACATTGAAGAACATTGGGCCTAAGACAGAGGTACTCCACTGCATGCTTTCCTCCATGTAGATGTAGTTCCCTTAAGGACTACACGCTGGGTATATTGGTCACTTAATTGCATATCCATCTGGTTTGGTTTGGTTTGGTTTGGTTTGGAAGAATCCTATCTAATATGAAGAATCCAAAAATCAAGTGTTCAAATTCCATTCCTTTCCATTCCTGTTACCTTCTGAAACTAGATTTTTAGCAAATTATGCAGAAATCATCATCGGATCTTCTAGAGCAGCGGTTCTCAACCTGTGGGTCGCGACCCCTTTGGGGGTCGAACGACCATTTCACAGGGGTCGCCGCGCGCGTTAGCCCGCCATTTTGGTGCCACCATCACTGCAGGAGTGAAAAGGTCCCGGTTCGGCCGTGCCTGCGGGTCGCCGGACAGCTGGTAGCCCGGACGCCGCCATTTGGGTTCTTCTACCCTCTGCGCATGCGCAGAATGCTTTGCGCATGCGCAGAGGGTAAAAGAACCCAAATGGAGGGGTCGCGGGGGGGGGTCACGGCATTAGAAAGGTTGAGAACCACTGTTCTAGAGAATCTTTTTAAATTACTTTGATAAATCACTCACTGTCAATCTTACTGTTCTGACCCTGCCTTAGCAGAACCAAGAAACAGACTCCTTGTCCCGAAAAACCCCTATTTAGCTACTGTGAATTCATGGCATTCACACACAGAAAAGTCCAGGCAATAGTCCTTCCAAGAGTTAATTGCAGTAACAGACCTTATCAGTTCCTTGGATAATTGCCAGGCCAAGAGCTTCCAGTCGCAAAGCTGTAAATTAATTCCTGGCAAGCAGCCTCTGAGGCACGAACCACAATAAGCAAATCTTCTGAAAGAAATCCAAACTGTTGTCTCCTGCAACCGCCACTCCCCTTTTGCTTCTATTTATTCCCCAGCCAGGGAGCGGCCATTCAGTGTCCATGTGTGCCTTTCTTCCCGAGTCAGCTCCTGCTCCTCAGTTGTTCTCTCCTGACAACTCTGTGCATACGTGCATCTGGAACAGGCCCCAGCTGTTCTTCTTCCCCACTTATCTCCAACTCCGAAGGCAGCTGGGAAATGTCGGACGGCCCTGGCTGTCAGCCCTGGAAGCCATCTTTTCCATTGGAGCTTCAGGGCTGCCACATTTAGTGCCTGGTAAAATGGAAGGGGGGATTACAAGGAGTGGTGGAGGATTAGCCATAACAACATTCCTTTCTCTGGGAGTCAAGGGCATTCGGCCTGCACCTGGATGGGAGTGACTGGGGGTTGTCTCCAGTTGGGACGGTGAATTGATTGGACCATGTGATGGATTTGTGGGTGCAGGGGATGGATCTTTGACTTTCTTTTGGGTGGAGAAAACCCAGAACTCTCAGATTCGGGTTTTCCCAGATGTGCCAATATGACATCTCTAATAAAATGGAACTTTGAGGAACTTCAAGCCTTGGAGTCTTCATTCATTGGGGCTGTTACTTGGAACCCTGACATTAACCCGAATCTCCTTTTTAAACTCTAACCAGCTCCCCGAGTGCCGGGGTACTGTCCAGGGTCCTGAGCCCTGAGCGCCGACCCGTCATCCGGGCAGCGTGAAGACTCAGGGAAGATGGAGGAGACAGCAACAACCGAGGAGGGAGTTACCAATACCAGCATGATGGTCCACCTCGAGACCATCTACTCCCCTTCCGAGTGCGTGGTGCGAGCAGAAGAGGCCGCCGAAGCGGAACGCCGACTGGGCACTCAGCCCAAAGAGCCGACGACCCAGCAGCCTGCTCAGCTGGACCCCTCCCAGTGGGGAGAAGCTGCCACGGCTGGCCCAACCTGGGAGATAGAAGTCAGTCTACCGCCACCCGGATATGGGATGGGGACCAGCCCAATGGGACATGCCTGGACCCCCGAGTGGAGACAGCCAAGACCGCTGGTATCTGACAACTCCTGGGAGTGGGTCCTGCCACCACCATCATGGAGTCAATCGCTGACAGGCCTCCCGGAACAGTTCGGCCAACTCGCGGTAGGCAGCTACATCTCTCCACCCCAGACTGGCCAACCAAGGTGGATCCTGGCACCGCCCATGTTCACCTTCCCGGATCTGGGCCCTGCAAGCGCCCAGAGTACGGTGACGGCGTCCTTCCACTCAGTCCGGGACGACGGATGACCTTGCCTCCCTCAACAGGTCCAATCCATCAGGATGACAGCTCCTGCCGGAATCAGGCTGCAACGTCAACCGGACCTCAGGGGCTTGCCGAGACCAGCCACCCCACCTCGTCAGCCGGTCTTCATGCTGCCCCCAGCTGAGTATATTCCCCCTGGCTGGGCTTTCTACCCCGGCCAGGGGTGGGTGCATTGCCAGTGGACACCAGCATCAGCTCCGCAGCCAGTGCTGGTCCTGCAGTCAGCCCCAGATCCACATCCAATCCTGCCAGCTGTTCCCCCTGCAGCACCGGCTGGCTCCGCCAGCTGCACCCCATGCCGCACCACCACCGAGGTTCCAGGCGACTTTTGACGGAACCCCGGGGAAGTTGGCATACTTCCTGAATCGGGTCTGGGCTTACATTGACTGTTATGGGGATCAATACCAGACCGATCACAACCTCATCTCAGCCATAGATGGGATGAACGAAGGGGAGGCTGCAGAATGGATAGCCCAACTACACGACGAGGGTGCCGCCGAACTGGACGATGCTGATGAATTGTCCAATTGCTCCGGGTCAGATTCGAAGATACGGACCGCAGGCAGGAGACTGAAGCACAGATTAAGGTACTGAAGCAAGGGGCCCGCTCCCCTAAAGAGTTTGTCTGGGAATTCCGGAGAGTAGCCAGGAAGCTTAGGCACTGGCCTGAGTCGCTCCTCATCCACTACTTCAAGGTAGCCATAGACCCAGAACTCAGAAAGGCTTGTGGCATTAGGGGGGTACCAGACTGACTACAAGACTGGTATTCCATAGCCATGGCGATGGATCGAGAAATCAACCCCCACCGGAAACCCGCACCAGAGAGGCCAGCCAGGAGAGTCCTGGACCACCGAGCCCCAGCGAAACTGGCAGAGCCACCACCTGCCAAGCTGACGGGAATGGTCAGGTGCTTCAGATGTGGCCAACTAGGGCACCGGGTGTCCGAGTGCCTAGCGCCTGCTCCCGTCCCGCAGCCCCAGCCTCCCTCAGCAACCCAGGGAAGATGGACGTCCAGGAAGTTGCTGGACGTGGGGAGATTCACCCGGCAAGCCGTAGAGGTTCCCCCTCCCATCCGCGAAGGCAAGGAACCTCCAGCCAGGTTTCCTAACCCCGGGGACACAAGTGGGAGCAGCGGTGAAGACGACCCGATGGTAAGTGAAGCCATCTGCCCCTTCGCTGTCAAAATCAGACTAGTGGTGCCAGAAACCAGGGCGCAGGGGGATGTGGAGGCTGTGATAGACACCGGCTGCACCAGGTGTCTGATCAGTCTCCCCATCGTCGAGCAGCTAGGGATAAAGATGAGGACCCTAACTCACCCCATACACTTTGAGCAAGTAAATGGGACACTGGTAGGCGGAGCCCCTGCCACACTAGTCACCGAACTCATTAGGCTGGAAATGAGACATTACCGAGAGCTCATCTGATTTGTAGTAGCCTCCAAGATGACAGAATCGGTCATATTAGGGCTCGCTTGGCTAGACAAGTGGAGACCTACCATTACGTAGGAAGACGGCTACTGAAAAATAAAGATAGGCATCAGCCCCTTACCACCAATTCCACCCAATAGCTGCCAACTGGCGATGAGCGCCAGCGGGCCCTGTCAGTTGGAAACAGCTGCAGCCACCACAGAAGTGCCCCCAGGCTGTCCCCAGGTCTCCAAGGAGTACCAAGACCTGGCCGATGCCTTCAGTGAAGAAGACTGTAATGTCCTCCCTCCTCTCCGCCCAACTGATTGCGCGATTGAAATTGAACAGGGGGCTAAACTACCAAAACCAAAGATGTATTCTATGACCCCAAAGGAGATGGCCGAGCTGAGAAAATACATCAATGCCAACCTCGCCAGGGGTTTCATCCAAAGCGCAAAATCCAAAGTAGCAGCCCCCATACTATTTAAGGAGAAGAAAGATGGGGGGGGGTTGAGACTTTGCGTGGATTTTCGTGGAATTAATGTGGTGTGCCTAGAGAACACTTACCCCCTCCCCCTCATGAAAGATATGCTGAACCATCTGTCAAAAGGCAAAGTGTTCACCAAGCTAGACTTGAGAGAAGCGCATTACCGAGTGCACATCTGAGAGGAAGACGAATAGAAGACTGGTTTTAACTGCCCGCTGGGCAGCTTCCAATTTAGAGTCATGCCTTTTGGGATCCAAGGAGCCCCCGCAGTCTTCATGCAGCTGATTAACGAGGTGCTGCATGAACACCTATACAAGGGAGTCCTAGTTTACTTGAATGACATTCTCATCTTCAGCAAAATGCTAGAAGAACACATTAAGCTAGTGTGGCAGGTCTTGAAAAAACTCCTAGCAGCAAAGCTGTATGCAAAGCTCTCTAAGTGTGAATTCCATAAGACCTCCCTAGACTACCTGGGCTACCGAGTGTCAAGTGAGGGAATTGAAATGGATCCAGGGAAAGTGAAAGCAGTGCTAGACTGGCAACCCCCTCGCACACGCAAACAACTCCAAAGCTTCTTAGGGTTTGCAAATTTTTACAGACAATTCATACCCGCTTTCGCTGAGGTGGTCTTACCCCTAACCGAATTGCTGAAGACTGGGCCCCTGCCAGCGAATCCATGGCCAAATCAGCTGTTGGCCTGGACGCTAGACTGTCAGAAAGCATTTGAAAAATTAAAATGCCTTTTTGTGGAAGAGCCAATTCTTCAGCATCCTGACCCTGAAAGGCAATTTATTGTCCAAGCCGACACTAGCGACATTGCGGTGGCGGCGGTGCTCCTCCAAAAGGACCCTCAGGGTCGGCTATTGCCCTGCGCTTATGTGTCCAAGAAACTGACTGACACTGAGCGGCGATGGGCAATTTGGGAGAAGGAAGCCTTTGCAGTTCGCTGGGTGCTCCTCTCATGGAGACACTTCCTAGAGGGAGCCAAGGTGCCTTTCGAGGTATGGACTGACCATAAGAACCTCGAAGCCTTGAAAACCCCTCAGAAACTTTCCCCCATACAAGTCCGCTAGGCGCAATATTTTCAGTGATTCAACTTCAAACTCAATTATATACCGGGGGGGAGGGGAAATCTGTTGGTGGACGCACTATCAAGGAAACCCCAATTTGAGAGCCGGCGGGAAGAAGTTGTCAACGCCATCATCCCCGCCTCCCCAAATTGCGGCTCAGGTCACTACCAGGAGTCAAGCCAGATGCGGGGCCAAGCCCTTAGAGGAGAAGCTGACCGCTGAGTTAAAAGCGGCACTTCCCACAGATCAGTGGCTCACTGAAAATCGAGAGACGTTAACCATGAGGGAAGGACTAGCATGGAAAGGGTCCAAACTCTACGTCCCCAACAGCTTGAAACTGCAAGTCCTACAACGCAGCCACGACTCATGTTTGGCCAGCCACTTTGGATTTCTAAAAACTCTACACCTGGCGTGGAGGCAATTTTGGTGGCCAAAGATGAAGGCGGATGTGGAAGACTATGTAAAAAGTTGCGCTACTTGTGCCACTATGAAGATGAGACCCAGGAAGCCCCCGGGACTGCTCCAGCAAGTAGCCGACCCCAGCCAGCCATGGGAAGAGATTGCCATGGATTTTATAGTTGAGCTCCCCGAAAGTAGGGAAAACACCGTGATTTGGACTGTAATTGATCTATTCTCTAACCAAGCACACTTTACTGCTTGCTCAGGACTGCCCTCAGCTAAGAAGCTGGCCAAGATGTTCATCAAACAGATCTACCGGCTGCATGGAGTGCTACGAGGAGTGATTTCAGACAGGGGAGTCCAATTCACTATGAAGTTTTGGAGAGAGTTCCTGAGGTCTGTCGGATTGTCTCAAGGACTTAGCTTGGCTTTTCATCCAAGTACGAACAGAGCCGCGGAACATGCGAACGCCATCGTGGAGCAATACATCAGATGTTATGTGGATTACCAGCAGGAGAACTGGACGGACCTGCTATCTTTTGCAGAGGTGGCTTACAACAACGCAGTGTACAGCAGCACTGGACTGACCCCTTTCCAGATTACCAGCGGCATGGAGTTTGTCTCTATGCCTGAGCTACCGAGAGAACAACCCTCTTCTAGCTGAATGGATGGAGTCGTTAAAGAAGAGTTGGGAAAACATCAAAAAGACGCTGGTGGATGCCGCCGAAGCATATAAAAAGCAAGCCGATAAACACAGATTCCTCCAACCACCCTTTCGGGTGGGAGACCGAGTTTATCTGTCAACAAAATACATTAGGCTAAGATTGCCTAGTAAGAAGCTAGGACCTAAATTCCTGGGACTTTTCCCCATAGTGAAAGTAATTAACCCAGTAACAGTGCAGCTCAGCCTCCCCCGCATATTAGGGAAAGTGCATCCAGTATTCCATTGCAGCTTGTTAAAGCCAGCGGTTAGTTCAAGGTTGAGACCGTAGTGCGCAGCACCTCCCAAACCAACTCCCAGAGTCCTTTGAGAGTTGGGCGGCATACAAATATTATATGGTGGCGCAGTGGTTAGAGTGCAGTACTGCAGGCTACTTCAGCTGACTGTTCAGCAGTTCAGCGGTTCAAATCTCACCAGGCTCAAGGTTGACTCAGCCTTCCATCCTTCCGAGGTGGGTAAAATGAGGACCCAGATTGTTGGGGGCAATATGCTGACTCTGTGAACCGCTTAGAGAGTGCTGTAAAGCACTGTAAAGCGGTATATAAGTCTAAGTGCTATTGCTATTGCTATAT
>QLTV01004007.1:1006470-1016788 GCA_003457575.1 Thermophis baileyi | reverse complement strand
TATATATATTTGTAGTACAGGGTGAGACACACTATGAATGGAAAAAGATTTTAGACTCTAAGTTGCACAGGGGCAGATTACAGTATCTAGTTCATTGGAAAGGATACCCTTTGTCAGAAGCCACCTGGGTTAAAAGTTGGGCTGTGAAAGCAGATGCATTAGTGAAAGAATTTCATGATAAATTTCCCAATAAGCCAAAGGGTCCTCCTGGGGGGGGAGGTGGTTAACATGCTACATGCTGACTGAATTAACCCCCTGCCTTCCTCTCGTTCCAGGATACGATTTTCAACTGAGGGGGGGCAGCCTGTCAGCCCTGGAAGCCATCTTTTCCATTGGAGCTTCAGGGCTGCCACATTTAGTGCCTGGGAAAATGGGAGGGGAGATTACAAGGAGTGGTGGAGGATTAGCCATAACAGCATTCCTTTCTCTGGGAGTCAAGGGCATTCGGCCTGCACCTGGATGGGAGTGACTGGGGGTTGTTTCCAGTTGGGACGGTGAATTGATTGGACCATGTGATGGACTTGTGGGTGCAGGGGATGGATCTTTGACTTTATTTTGGGTGGGGAAAATCCAGAACTCTCAGATCTGGGTTTTCCCAGATGTGCCAATATGACATCTCTAATAAAATGGAACTTTGAGGAACTTTAAGCCTTGGAGTCTTCATTCGTTGGGGTTAATTACTTGGAACCCTGACACTGGCTCTATCTCTGCTTCCGACGCAGAGCATCCATCAGAGCCTTCCCCAGACTCCAGGACTGGCCCAAGTTCCTCCCCAACCTCCTCATCGTCCGAGTCCACAACACTTACAGTAGTATTTATTTATATTCTCTTTTTATTGAGAAGCAAAAGAAAGAGGAAATGTTTGCAAATGACAAGCATGAAAGAGACAGTGGATGAAACAAAATTAAATAATTTCCCTGAGGAAATAGTGAGATTATTACTGAAGAAAACTATGTAAATAGTAGGTCACTTATATTAGTCCAGAATATTGACTGGCATCAATGCAGACCTAAGTAGTTTAATCAATGGAACAAATTCTTCTCCCACTCACCCACATAAGCAAATAAGACTGCCCACTGTGAGCAAGAGAGGAGAATGTATCCTACTGTGTGAGACTTTTGTTGGCAGATGATCCTATTGGGCAAGGCAACATCAGGAGAACATCTTAAGTATGTCTGGGGTGGTTTCTAGAACAAACAAGGTTCTAAAGGATGAAGAGAACATTTTAAAAGATGAATCTGGCTGTCTGCCTCAAGCCTAAGAATTCTTAACTAAACAAAAAGGAATGATTTCCATTAATGGTTAGGAGATAACCACTGAAAGGCAGTTAAATATTTAGATTATTCATCAACCTGAACATACCACCAAAATGAAGATGGTGGCTACTCTGAAGCCTCATTGGTACAAAAGGATAATTAATCATAGTTTACACTGGGAAGAACCCCAAAGCAGACACCAAAAACTTCCTGAAATAAAATAAAAAACTAATGTCAACCCACAGCATTCTTCTTTTAATTACTGCTTTTGATACAAAGTAATGGTTAACATGATAGATTATCTCTGGGAAAGTTTTGTTGATGTAAGATGGGTGTGAATATCTAAATTTGACATTGACCTGAAATCTAAATATAACAAGAATGCAGTTCTAAATATACTTTCCTGAAATCAATGGGACTTGTGTGTAAGACATGTCTGTAGCTAATATTACAGTATCCAATAGTAAAGTGCAACAGGATAATTGAGATAATTTAAAAAAAGATTCATCGCTGTAAGGCAGTGATTCTCAATCTTTTCTTCCTCACATACCTTTAAATATCTTTTGTGGCCATGGACCATAGCCACGAACCCCCAAGACTTAACTCAAGATTTAAATCATAACATTTCTTCAAGTCTTTGCGGACCCTCTGTGATGACCTTCCAGGGGTCTGTGGACCACAGGTTGAGAACCACTGCTGTAAGGGATTTTGATGATGGGTTAGAAAATATAATTCAGCAGATTCAGAGAGGACACAAATCAAGCACATTTGGGACCCTATCAAAACTCAGGAGGATCTTGAGAAGCTGGAATAATGGACAGAAAACAGCACAATGAATGAAACAGGAACAAATGCAAAGATTTACATTTTGGTGGGAAAAATCTAGATTAGTTAGAAGCTGGGTCTAAAACTTAATTAAAATCTCCAGCCATAATTATCGTGTTTCCCCGAAAATAAGACCTGGTCTTATTTTTTCATCCCCAAAATAAGCACCAGGTCTTATTTTTGGGGGTTGTCTTACCTGCTTACCTTAGGACCACCGCAGCCATGCCTCCCACGCTCCGACACCTGTTGCACTGCTGTTCAATTTCTTCTGCGACTGCTTGCGGCCACTCGCGGCCAGACACTGCGAGGCTCGTTGTGCCGGTGCCGCTTGCAGCAGGAGGCTGCGTGGCACATTGTGCCATTGCACATGTGAGCGGCACTGGCATGATGAGCCTTGCGACGTCCTGCTAAATGTTGGAATACTGAATGTAGAAATACTGAAACCAAGGAAAAGTGTGAGTTATGCAGTGAATTTTATATGAGTGACCTTCTGCAGAAAAAATCACTATCCCATTCCAATGATACATATAGAGGGTGGAATACAGAGTGGAGTGAATAAGATATTTGTCTCCAGGAACCAGAACCAATAAAATAAAGTTGGCAAAGAAAATGTTGGAAATCTTTTTTCTTTCTTTCCAATGCTGTCTTCCTCAGTAGAGTACATCTAATTTGGCATCTGTTCTTTGTCCCACCATCTCTTTGTTTGCCCAGCCTGTTTACAGCCTAATTATTTTTAGCTTTGGTATACAAATCTAATCACGTAATAGATGAGCAGGTTCATAAAGTTGGAAGGCACTTTAGAGGTCTTTTTTATTTATTTTTTCAATATTTCTCATAAGCCTAAGCTCACTCTGAGCTAGACTTTTCCATAATTCTTCTTCGATTATGTTCCCTACCTCCCATTTCCTATACATGGCGAGGTGGCGCAGTGGTTAAAGTGCAGCACTGCAGGCTACTTCAAGCTGACTGCTAGCTGCAGTTCGGCGGTTCAAATCTCACCGGCTCAAGGTTGACTCAGCTTTCCATCCTTCTGAGGTGGGTAAAATGAGGACCCAGATTGTTGGGGGCAATATGCTAACTCTGTAAACCGCTTAGAGAGGGCTGTAAAGCACTATGAAGCGGTATATAAGTCTAAGTGCTATTGCTATTGCTATTGCTACATAGAATAGAATTCTTTATTGGACAAGTGTGATTGGACACAAAAGGAATTTGTTTCCGGTGCATAAGCTGTCTACATATAAGCAACAAGTGATAAATCATGATAATCATAAAATGCAATCATCATAAATCATAAATTACAACATTCAGTGATAATCATAAGATAAATAAAAGCAAACAACATAAATCATAAGATACGAACAACATACATGTCCTTTTTTCAGTCAGAGGAATTGAGTTTGTGATTAGAACCTGAGGGATCAATAATGGAGACAGCAGATTGTTTTCGGCTGACTTAAGAATAGATGAAGACCACTGAAATGATGTTGGGGATAAACCAAGACTTAGAAGCAAGTATAAGTTAGTGTGTTTTGAATACCCCATCTTTTCCCCAGCATTGTAATTTAATGATGTTGGGTATTATTGTTTATTCCTTTTATCTTTTATTCTTTTTATACATCCATTCATGCTTCCACTTTCTCAGCACCAAACAAATAAAAATTGACAGACAGAAAAAAACTCTTCACCAAAGGAAAAAGAATCCCATGGAGAGAGGAATAGAAAAGGGGGAGAGAGAAAGAGAAATAGAACTGGGAACTTGTACAAACAGGTCTTGAGGCTATGAACTGAGATTTGAGTGAATAAATTGCCATAATGGAGGCAATGGTAGTGGGAATATTATCCCAGTTTAAACTAAGTCTATTAAAGCTATTAGTTATGTTCCTACCCATGATCGATCAGTACACCTGAGTATATGTGTATAAGATTTAACTGCAGATTTAAGAGAGAAGTTATTGTTCCTGTAACCTCTTCCTCACGGGTCCTAATTATGTTTCTACACTGCAAGCGAGGCTAAAGTCGTCACTCGGTTCTCCTAAAACTCGAACCTTTTCGGACACTCGAAGGTTCCCGTGACTGGCTGACCCTGGAGGGTCCAAATATGACCGGCTGGCGGCATTCGCTAAGCTGCAGCAAGAACTGCAACAGCCCTCCCTCTCACTCCCCAGAGACCCTCTAAAATTTAGCCCCTTCAAAGCTTTCGGAAGAGAGATCTTTGTTTGCTCTGTAATGCAACTCCCGGGCCGTGACGCTATCACTCCGCCTGGGCCAATTGGAAAGGCGTTGCCGTCCGAAAGGGGTGTCTCCGGCGAGGCCCTCCTCCTCTTCCCCCTCCTCCTGTTCTCCCCTGTAATGCCTCGCGGGGGTCCCTGTGGCTAGGAACTCTATATAAATCCAATGTGACCCAGCGATCTGCCCTTCTCGCAGCTTGTAGGGGTTGCGCTAGATAGGAGAAGCGAAGGCTGAAAGGCGGTAAGAGAATTTGCAAGTTTTCCTTCATCCCACTTTATCAACCCGATAAAATTGGTTTGCCTCCGGTTTCAAACACGATCCGTTTATTTTCCCGATAGCTTTCCAAGATGCCGGACAGTCGATCGAAACGAGCGATTCTTTTGGTATTGACCCTTTGTTCGGGGGCAGGGGTCTGGGGTTCTCAACCCCGCGGGGAAAAAAGCAAGAGGGAAACGCAGCAGCATATCGTTCAGCCCTCTCTGCCGGTTGGCCAGAACAAACGTGAGTAATTCTGGGATGAGCAATAACGGCTTTTCAGGGGAGAGGAAACGGTCGGAACATGGACGCTTTGATAAAACCGAAATCAAACTTAAGGAGCATACCGAAAGTTGCAACTTTGGATGGTTGTGAAGGGGGGAGAATAAAATTTACTATATGAATGTGTTAATAGCTCTTTCTTGAAATCATCAGATTGAGATGAAAATTTTGCAGAAAACAAAACCGATGATGGGGAGAAGTATTTTTGAACTTAACTTTAGATAGGGATTTAGCAATGCCTGTCCAAGTGTCTTAGACCGTTACAGCAATTTAGGACAACTTTTTAATGGTGCCAGAGTTACTTCCCTTGTGATCTCATGTCTCCAGTTAGCTTTGCAACCTATCGATTGCAGTTTGATAATCCATCATAGACTCTTGGATGCGAGGACAGCTGGACAGATAGAACATTTCTGGTGCACAAAATTGTTAAATCATGAGACAGCTTTTTCCAGGGAATTTTCAGATTAATTAAACTGAACCATGTTGTTGAGAGGGGAATCCTCTTGGTTATTGCATATCCAGTTTTTCTGCCAAGGAATTCAAGCTTGAGTTTCCCTTGAGACTCAAGCCTAATTAAGATTTATTGTTGGAGTATATATTGCATTGAGCCCAGATAATTATGTCTGAGTACTGAATGCCTCCTGATTAGATTGTGCACCCTACTCTTGGGGAGGTCTGGTAAAAGATTTGCCACTTCCCAAGCTTTGCCAGTTTGCTCTGGCTGGGGTGGTAATTCTTAATTTTTATTTTTCTCATTGACACCAGTGAGAAGCAAAACTCTCATCAGATTTGGCAAATTTGTGTGAAGATGTTGAGAGAATTTTTTTTTCCTTTGGTTTTGATTTTTAATCCAGTTGGAGATGGACTCTTGGTGGTTAAATTCCGTATTTTTGGGCCTGCTGGTGGAAACTTTATTTGCATATATATATTGATTTTTTATAAGAGATGTTCTCTGGTCTGTTATATTCTTCATTACTGAGAAAAGGGATTCTTGTCCTGGCCTATTTCTCTTTCACACACATTTGCTCGTTTAGGATAAATTAATTTTTCTGAAATCCAGACATTTCTCAAGAAGGGTGTAAGTTAGCATTCCATTTTTTCACTGCAGTTATACCAGCTAAAGAGAAAAATGAGATAATCTAGAAAGGATAGATTTCTATTTGTTCTCTTTTCTTACAGAAGAACTGGAACCAAAAATTTCTATATTAATTATGATTGACTTGAAAGTAAAAGAGGGAAAATCATCTTTCCTGCTGTAAAAAACAGACTTTAAAATTAAGGTGTTTGAATTAATTTTGAAAACTATAAAACATACTTTTTCATTTTAAAATTTGTATGTGAATTGAGAAAAGAGATGCTGAGATAACACTTTAAAATTGTTTAGAAAGTATGATTTTCCATTAAAGTAGTCATCTCAGGAAATGATAAGACTGTAAATGTGGGAAAAAGGCTTGGGGGGAAAAAAAGAGACTAGTTCTACTTGGCAAGAATAAACATGCTTAGGGAAGAGAGCCAAAGTTTCTTTCAAATCTTTTGGGGTCTTTCCATAGGCTTTCATGAAACATTGGATTAAGCCTCCCAGTTGAGCAATCTTTTCCAGCTGTTAACATGCTGCTCCAGAATGTGAAATCTCTAGTGGTTTAATCCTGTACATTTAAAACATGGTTAAACAAGAGACGGATGGAACTGTTTTGAGTTTAACTCCAGTCTTGAGTTGCCTGCATCTAATATTACATTACACAGAGGTTTCAAGATGTATAAGGAATGTCTGGCCAGGAGTTAATGTCTATTCCATGCATGTTAGAGGCTGACACTGCTCTCTTCTCCACATTCTTTCTCCTTACCAGGAGAACCACACTTTGATAGGATGTAATTAAACAATGCTGTTTCTTTCTCAGAGGGATGCTATGACAATGGACAACATTATCAGATAAACCAGCAGTGGGAGCGCATTTACTTGGGGAACACTCTAGTCTGTACTTGCTATGGAGGCAGTCGAGGATTCAACTGTGAAAGCAAACCTGAGCGTAAGTTGGATGCATCTCTTGACAAACTTCCGGCCAAGAACATCTTTTTTTTTCTAAAATAAAAAGTAGATATTTACTTGTATAGAAATATCCTGGTTTTTTAGCTCTTGGAAAAGGCAGCATCCACATTTAACATTTCTCCTTCTTCTGAAAAAGGTTACTGTTACTGTATTTTTTACAGTTCAGTCTCCAAGCCTGTCAATTTCTGACTCTTCCTGTCTACTGCAGATTGGGAATATCCTGGAGAAACCTTGCATTATTTTATGCCACAGATTATTCCTACTGTAGTTTTCACACTAATTAGACTCAAGAACTGCTAGCATGAATTAATCTATCAGTAAGTTTTTGTGGTTACAACTGGGAGCCCCCAGGTATTGTAGAAAATCCTGGGGGATATTCTGTGACCCACAGATAATTTATATCAAGCTTCTCTAGTGCCCTTGTTTTTAATCAGGAGAATTCAGAGGGACTTGAATTGCTTGACACATCGTTATCATTGTACAGACAGATATTGTCAATATAGAGGTAGAGCAGATTAGGAAATCAAAGTCATTCAGGCTAATTTTATGATAAGATTATAAAAACAGAATCTTACAAGTCTAAATGCACCCCCCCTCCTTCATCTTCATGAGAACTAGTGAGAGTCTTGTCAGAGGTGCTTTCTCAGCTTCCAGTCTGGACTCTGGGTTCTTTTATCGGACTGTTAGTAGCTGCTCTTCCTCCTGTGGTCATTCTTTGTACCCATTATAGCTAACTAGCAATAGGTAAGCTGTCTCTTAAGAAAGCTTTGTCCCTGGACTTCTTGCTTTACATAACTTTAAAAGGAACTTCAGAGGCTATGTACTCTGAAGAGGACTCATTGGCCCCTTAAGCTCTTCTGTTTGGCTTTTTGAAAAGGTTTGACTTTGCCTTGTCAGAAGGAAGTCACAGTGCTAATGCTCTGCAGATAACAATGTACGGAAGGACATCCCCACATAAGATAGGATGTTAGAGAAAATGCTGCAATAAGACTAGAGGAGGGGGAAAAAATCTGGCAGGTCAGATTTGCTATGGAGAACATTTTGAAGCAAAGGAAAAAGAACATTTCCAAAAATAGACAAGACCAAGAAAAAAATCTACTCATGCTACTGAAAGAAGCTATTAAACAAATTAAATGTATTAATTTTCATGTCCCCATGTTAAAAAGGTAATGCCATATTGGAGATACAACAAGAATAATAAAACTATATATAATTACAGAGTAAGATAATGATTGGAAATTACAACAGATTACAAACATTTTGCATGTCACTACAGAAACGTGATAATAGGAAGTAATATGTTCATGCTACCTTGTGCTTAGAGACAGGTTGTGCTATCTCTTGTCTTTCCCCCCCTTTCTGGAGTCTGCTCCCTCCACACTGCTGCCTATAGTCCTTCACACCATCTCCCCCTCCATGGGCATCATCTCTCACATTCTCTCTGTAACATTGTATTTAGCAGAATTGCACCTCAGTACTTAATTGTCCTGCAAGAGATGTATAATATTTAAATATCTGAGGTTATCTGTGTCAAAACATGTAGGATGGTAATTTAGAAGTGAAATCCAAGATTTACCTTTTGTATGTATTCATGTGTACATATTGTACATATGAATAAAGGAAAGGTCTTTGATGATGACATTGCAACTGCCATCTTGTCTGCTTTGAACCCCCACCTTAGATGTGTCAGTCTTGTCAGCAGGAACTGAGTCACTGTAGCATTCTGCCTTGAATTCCCAATCTTCATGGCTGACTCATTAAGGAGAGCAAGTTTGTTTTGATCATATATCCAGGCTTGTGCCCAGACTAGAATAGGTCCAGAGAGTCTGTTTCTTTCAGGAATGTCTGAGCTGTATCACATCAACTGCACAAATAGTTCCTAAGGGGATATTAGCAACTGATTGATTTCTTTTAAGAACTCAACATCTCCTGTGGGTTTCTTGAAGCTATACTGTCACTTCCTTTAACATATCTGGCATTTATTGCTTCCCCTATAAAAATATATTTACTAGATTCATCTAGGCAATCTACTGAAATGAATTAGCCATAATGGGAAGGTCTAAAAAAGGATGTGTAATTGGGAGCATAGCTTCTAACATCCTGCTGACACATTCAGATTTTAAAAGTTGAAACTAATCCCATAGAACCAGATTAATCAGACATCAGATAACAGACTTGCATAGCAATAAGTAATGTTATCTATTAACCTACCTTGCAAATATATCACACCATGTCTCTGTAGGTTCCAGTATAGTCTTATAAAAGCCTTTTTCCCCCCTGACAAAAATAGTTTTCCTGATGGCTACCTGAGATTGCAGTGGCAGCAGCAGAAAATAGTTTTTATTCCTTTATTGCTACATGGTTTACCTATCTTGTCTTCTTGATAATGTGCTCTGTCAAAATGTGCTGTTACCAGTCTTGCTTCTATACTTGCTTATGGACCTTCCGAGTTCTACAGTGATAAAGAGTATTTGGGAACAATTTTAATGACATATCATTTTCTCTCTCTTTCCATAAAGTGACTAGAACTTGGGCAAGAATACCATCTCTGTTGCCTGAAAAGTCTCTTAGGGGCAAAGTGTCTTAATGGATCTCTTTCCTTGTATGTAGGCAAATAAGGACACTTCATTGGGAAATTGTTTGACCATGACAGTAGGATAATGTCAGCTGCCTCCAGTTTCAGTTCATCTTGACAGACTTGTGTGACAGTCCTTTGGATAACAAGACATTTACTTGGTGCCTATAATCTAATCTCGTAAGGGACTAAATATTTGACCAAATACTTGAACTTTGGTTTTCCACACGTCTATTCTGTATCTCTTGGTCAAATGCATTTTTCATTATTGTTTTCTCCACTTTTTTTTTAAAAAATGTACTTTTATACAAATGTTCCAATTGCCTGGAAACTCCCTTCTACTGTTAATGTGGATTTTTCAGCTTTCTTTCTTCTTTCATTGGTCCAAGCACCTCTCCTATTCTTTGTCTTTAGCTACATCATTATCATCCAAAAAGCCTTCTGCTTGTCACTACCATAACAATAGCAGTCAATGCCACCATTAATTTTTTTGTGTATGCCTCTATGAATGAGGTAGGGAAAGGAGATTAGAAGCTGCAAGCTGTAAATTTATCTCTGGTGATTCTTTTTTCTTCTTCCTACACAGCGGAAGAAACCTGTTTCGATAAATACTCTGGGACTACTTATCGAGTAGGGGAAACCTATGAACGGCCAAAGGATTCCATGATCTGGGACTGTACTTGTATTGGAGCTGGGCGTGGAAGAATCAGTTGCACTATTGCAAGTATGTATTAAATCCTTCACTGAGATGCTTAGATGATGTCCTGCAAGATAATGTGTTAGTCCATATACTCACGTTGCTGGAATGTCACAAATGTAGTGGTTTCCACAGTAAGAAGAAGTAGGTGC
>QLTV01004007.1:983485-1006430 GCA_003457575.1 Thermophis baileyi | reverse complement strand
AGAGAGAGAGAGAGAGAGAGAGAGAGAGAGAGAGAGAGAAAATGTAACTGTAAAATGAGACCACTGATATTTGCTATATGTTGACATTATGAATAAGTGTATAGGTTATACCTGAGATTTTCTCCTGCATGAAGAAAAGGAGAATGTGGAAGAAGGCTGAAATAAACAGGATTCAAGGAAGTGCTAGATTTCCCCCTCCAAACCTTATGACTTGAGGCTGGCTTCGGTTCTCAACTCTGATATATTGTACATAAACTGGAGCCTGTGTCTATGTAGCTGCCATGGCCTTTGTGGAGCTGCTCCATGAATGTTTTTTCTTGAAAGATTACCTTATTTTTCAGACTATAAGACGCACTCCCCCCCCCAAAAAAAAGTGGGTGGAAATGTCTGTGCGTCTTATAGAGCGAATATTGCGGCGGGAGGGAGGGTGGTTGGTGCGGCGCCTATCAGCTGTTCTAGGCGGCGGGGATTGCCACTGTCGCCACAGCCCATTTGCTGCCACTTGTGGCGAATGGGCGGCGATGGCGAATGGGCAGCGGCGATCTCTGCCGCCTAGAACAACTGATCAGAGGTATTCCGGGAGGCAAATCCAATCGCCAATCAGCTACTCGGCAGCGAAGGCTCCAGTGTTCCCCGGAGGCGGCAGCAGCTCAGCTCAGGTGGGCGCAACGGAGTGGAGCCCTGACAAGCCACGTGCGCTGAAGCTGACCAGGCTGTTTGCTGCAAGGACACTAGCCAGATGAATACCGGTGCTGCAAGGACGCCAGCCAGATAAATACCGGATGGATGCTGGGAGGCAGAGGCAGATTTTTTTTTCTTGTTTTCCTCCTCTAAAGCTAATGTGCGTCTTATAGTCCGAAAAATACGGTATTTTTCATTACTATGTGTCAGAACTTTGACTTCATTGTAAAGCAAGGACTCCAAATGTCTGACTTCAATTTCTAGCAATCCTAATTAGTATAGTCAATATGAGAGATGAAGGGAAGTGCAGTTCAACATTTAACTTCTCTTCTTATAGTTCTATAGTTTAGTTCTTATAGTTTTATAATCCAAATGTTTTTAACATTCCTAATAAATTAGGGAGACTTCTGATATGACAGGAAAGTGGCATGTTATAGTTATTAGACTGTAGGGACTTTCATATTGGAAAAGAAACTGGCTGCTTTTCATAGCTGACCACATTATGATTGTCCAATGCTGAAATGGATGAAGGGATCTAAGACTTTATTATAATATAACTGGGGCAATCTTAAAGAGTTGCTGAACTACCGTGTTTCCCCGAAAATAAGACCCTGTCTTATATTTTTTTTTTTGAACCCTGAAATAAGCGCTTGGCCTTATTGCCATGCACTCAAAAGCCCGATTGGGCTTATTATCAGGGGATGTCTTATTTTGGGGGAAACAGGGTACTACGTAGACAACATTGAAGTAGATACATTAATGATATAACTTGGAAAAACAGCTTCCTATGCTTTGTTTTTCAGATCGATGTCATGAAGGTGGCCAGTCCTACAAGATTGGTGATACCTGGCGCAGGCCTCATGAGACAGGAGGCTACATGTTAGAATGTGTATGTCTTGGCAATGGAAAGGGTGAATGGACTTGCAAACCAGTTGGTATGATTTAGTTTTCTTTTATGCATTTCAGAGATCAAAAGTATTTTGGTTGCAAATAGAGCTGTTTGTGATAGTTACTGTAAGCAGACTTTTGACTCTGTGATAACATTTTTTTAATTTTTGTCTCAGTTGATATATATAAATACTCAAAACATGCATACATGAGCAAATTTTACCTGGACTTTTGACCTGCAGGTAGTGCTTCTGAATATCCCTCTATAGACAATAAACAAATTCACCTAGAATACAAGTATGCCATAGAGAAGATGCCTAGGTTAATCTGTTCCCTACTGTCTAGTTTTAAGAATTTTTTGATAGTGAAGGGCATACTAGGTTAAGAGAGTCATGCTCCAAAGTTTGATGTGCTTTATTGACATAACAGAAAATTATCCAGATCATTTCGAAATATAATCCTATATATAGTTATATACTCAAATACCTTCAAAAGGAGCATAAAATAAAACAGCTGTCAGCAATACCAGTGTTGCAAACACTTAGAAACTTCTTTTTCATTGAATTGCCAGATTTCTGCATGCTGTATTTTTAACCAAATGCAAAAATTATGGAAGCATTTTCTTTCCTTCCTAATTAAGAAATTTAATTCTTTCCTTGATGAAATTGTAAAGAACACAGTGCAGTGAGGTTATTTTTTCTTTTTTCACCTTTGAAAATTAATTTCCCTTAGCTGAGCGATGCTATGATAATACAGCTGGGACATCATACGTTGTTGGAGAAGTTTGGGAAAAGCCATATCAGGGCTGGATGATGGTGGATTGCACTTGCCTTGGAGAAGGCAGTGGGAGGATTACTTGCACTTCCAGAAGTAAGTATGGGCTTGTGGCAGAGCAGCTCATGCAGAGTATCAGCATGAATGATGCTCTTGGGTATTTTTCATTTCCCCCATTATTTTGAGGGAGGGCCCAAAGTCTGGAATGTTCTGCACAAACTGTTTGGCTGACTATATTCACACCATCCATGAAGCTATAGTAAACAGAGGGATAGAATCAAGATCACGTGAAGTGTTAATACCACTTTATAATGCCTTGGTAAGGCCACACTTGGAATACTGCATTCAGTTTGGGTCGCCACGATGTAAAAAGGATGTTGAGACTCTAGAAAGAGTGCAGAGAAGAGCAACAAAGATGATTAGGGGACTGGAGGCCAAAACATATAAAGAACAGTTGCATGAACTGGGTATGTCTAGTATAATGAAAAAAAGGACTAGGGAAGACATGATAGCAGTGTTCCAATATCTCAGGGGCTGCCACAAAGAAGGGGGAGTCAAGCTATTCTGCAAAGCACCTGAGGGTAGGACAAGAAGCAATGGGTGGAAACTGATCAAGGAGAGAAGCAACTTAGAACTAAGGAGAAATTTCCTGACAGTTAGAACAATTAATCAGTGGAACAACTTGCCTCCAGAAGTTGTGAATGCTCCAACACTGGAAGTTTTTAAGAAGATGTTGGATAACCATTTGTCTGAAGTGGTGTAGGGTTTCCTGCCTAAGCAGGGGGTTGGACTAGAAGACCTCCAATGTCCCTTCCAACTCTGTTATTCTATTCTATTCTATTCTATTCTATTCTATTCTATTCTATTCTATTCTATTCTATTCTATTCTATTCTATTTTCTATTCTATTCTAAATTATTAGCATAGTAAATTAGCAATTTGGTGGCTGCTGCCTCCTCCATCCAAGTATTGTGGCTAAAATGTTGCCTGTCAGTAGTTTCCTTAAGTCAAGGGTGCTGGCCTTTCTCATTTTTTCATTATGGTAAAGCCACAAGGGACATGACAGCTGCACAAGGGAGACATCACCAGGGAGGGGGGTTGAATTGTGACAAAACAATCGGGGGGGGGGGATTGGGGTTGCAAAAAGAAGCTAAACATATAATGTAATGACTTGGGGCCATACTAATGAAAAAGTTAATTTTAAACAAATTTTGCTTTGAATTACTTGGAAATAATAATTGCATCTGAACAACTTAATCTGTGAGATCAACAGTCTCCTAATAATCTTCCCAACTGTGTATGTGATATAACCATATCATTTTCCTTTCCATTACAAGATGTAGATGTTACCCTCCCAAAAGCAAATAAAATATTGCTGCACCTGATTAATGTTTTGTATGAACACAACTGCTAAATTCAAAGTAAGACCATAGCTTCTAAAAAAATATGTATTGGACTGAGTTATACCAACTGACTTAATTAAAAGAAAGTACTGTACTATTATTTCCTGTGGATCTCATCCCTAAATAAATAAGTACCCACAGATTCTGCATAAGTGATATTTATTTATATACTTTCAAGAAGATACATTTTATTCCGCACTTTGATCTGTCTTAGCGTTATTGTTTCTTGTTGATATTTTGTTCTCTTATGTATGTCTATAAGATCATAGAATATCTTAGTTTCTCTATTCTGAACTTTGTGCTAGGAATAGTGCCTTAGATTGTCTAGCAGTCATGGAAATATGAAAATTATCAGAAAAGCTAAACAAGCCTTTTATTTTGGAGAACATAGAGATATGTCTTTGAATTTTAGAGAGGTCAGTCCTCTTCAATTCCAGGCTAACATTTATTGTACCTACTGGATATTGGTAGAAAGTACAGTAAGTCTTGGTGTTATCCTGAAGAAGCTAGCTTAGATCCCAAGATAAATTTATGAAAGTTTTGATTATTTCTTCACACTATCTTTGAAGACATTGAGACGGTTCCACTAAACAATGTGGAAGTACTTAGAAATAAAGAATGAAAATTTAATTCCATAGTTAAGTTACCATTAATTAACAAATAAACTTATTTAGTTACTCTTTCTCAGGAGCCCTTCTCCTGAGTCTCCCAGCTTTTTTGAGTGGCAGATGACTGCATGGCAATGGAAAAATTGGGAAATTTTCCTTTAGTGAATTTCCTTAAATTCTAATCCATTATAAATAAGATTTGCATATTAAAGGTGAAAAAACCTAAAATGAAACTTTGAAATGTTCTTTCTTCTATGAGGATGTTAGTTTGTGATGAAAAATTACTATAGTTTGGATCCAGTTGTATGCAAGATAATCACTGACATGCATAGCAAGTATTTAAAAGTAGAGTCATTGGTTAAGTATTTGTTGTTGTTAGTCACAAAGTCGTGTCCGACCCATCACGTGCCCATGGACAACGTTCCTCCAGGCCTTCCTGCCCTCTACCATCCCCCGGATGGTTAAGTATAAGCCATGCTTAAGCTGTTTTGGGACACACCTGGTCTTTTAGAACTTTTTTGTGATGGATTTTGAGATGATATTTAGCTTTTAATTGAGGATAATAACTTTTCTGAGCATAAACGATCGATTATATAAAGTAAATCCTCAGTTTGAAATTAAATTTTAAAACCATAAAAGCAACACTTTTATTTAGTGTTTTTTTCTGACTGGAAACTTGTGGAGGAAAATGTGTGTCAGTGTCAAATGGGAAAGATACAAGGATGGAATGTTCTCAACTGCCAGGAAAAGCATGATTAAGTGAATCACATTGACAGTATACAGTATACATATACAGTATAATACAGTATATGGCCCAGAAATCTGTTGCTGGATTCAATAGGAATTCTTATTTCTTTTCTTAATATTTATCATTTGTACTGTTTGAAACTAAAATAGTTGGCTTTGTACAACATTACTAGTTATTCAAAATGCAAAAAATTTATAGAGTTATCCCAGCACACATATTAAATAATTCATTACCTCTAACAGGAAAATCATTGTATAGAGTAAGCCATCATTTCTTAATGAGGTGCATTTGGGCAGATTGCATGTCTGTGTGCAGTACTTTCTCTTGAAGTACTGCACATAGTACCATAATTTCTAATCAGTACCATAATTTCTTAACATAGCATAAATTGTTTAGGATCATGTAGGTTTGGAACAGACTCTGAAACTTACCTCAATGTTTTAGATGCCTTTATCATATCTCTCAGGTATCTCAAATGGTTTGTTTCCATTTTCCCAAAGTTTGTAATATTTCTTTGTACTCCCAGATTAACACTCAGTTTCTAAATATATCTAGTTGGGACTAAGAACTGTTCAGAGTATAAATGTGTTTAAGTTTGCATTAGAAAGTTTACCACTACATTATTTGTATTTTGCATTTAGTTTTATTAAAGTATATAATTACTGAAATGGTGGAGGTCCCCTTATAAGTATGGTCAACTCTTAACCATCCAACTGGTTCCCAGCTTTGAATATTTTAAAAAGTATTCCATTCATACAGCTGAAGCCGCAGACCAATTTCCTGGCAAACTCACATAACTCCCATCAATCTGACTTCATGTCTTAAACATTTGCCTCATGTTCATTTTTTTTGAAACCCAGCAACTAAGTGATTGGGATGACATAGCAATTTTTCCCCAGAATTGTGTAATAACACATGGAGCAGAATTTTTCTGTAGAGGGGAGCAATTTATCCCAGGGCAAGACAAATTATTGACCTCATATTTCTGCCTTTCAATTCAAGGTTGATTTGTTTATACAATTTTATAGCCACCTATCTCACAACAGTAATTTTAGATGATGAACACAGGCTTAAGAAGAAGAACAGCAATATGATTTGTAAAAGTAAGCATTCCAAAACTATAAAATGAAGTATATTCATGATTTTTTTTAAAAAAACTGCACTTCCAATAAGTCAAACAAGAACTTAAAAAAACAATCAACAGTCTTGTCTAACCTGTGGGATTTTATGCCTGAGGAAATAGCCAGTTCCTTAATGCCAGCTGAGTTAAGGCCATCCAGGGTTCCAGGAAGCTGCTGGTCCATTGGGCAGGCAGAGTGGCAGAGAGGTGCAACTCCTAGGTCCTATATAAGATAAGACTGTCTAAGAGTGTTCTAGTGGAGTGAGCAGAGTACGTGTAACTTGGGGCATGTAGGACTTTATAGAGCATAATTAGCATGTTGAATTGCATTCAGAAATCTTCTGGAAGCCAGTACAGCTTGCTGCACAGAGATGTTACATGACAGTATCAAGGAGAGCCATAACTATCAATGCCATTGCATTCAGTTGCAGTTTTTGAATGCTTTTGAAAGCCAGGTTTGTGTACTGCACAGTAATCCAACCAGGGAGTGACTAGGGTGTGAATGACATTGAATATGATCTGATCCAGAAGCAGGTACAGCTGATGCACCAGGTGAACTTGTGCAGAGCCCTTCCTAGGCATGGCTACCACTTGCCCTTTGAGTGGGTCCAGAAGGACCTAAAATTGACCCAAAGAATATGAGCCTTAGGGGAAGGCACAGAACAGTCAGTAATATCTGGTATCAACACTGCACAAAAATATGTGATTTGTTTGATTTGGCCTGGCATGCTGCCTAAACTCAATTATTGTATCTTGTAAACCATTATTTATACATGCAGCCCCAGCATCTTTTTTGTGGCCTCAGAGTTTCTCTGGAATGACTGGAATCAAAATTTGCGGACATTTTAGTATTGGGGAGTTGTTTGAGAGTTTTAAAGAGTTTTAATAAAAAAAATTCTGACCTGTCTTTCCTTATATGCAACATTAGAAAAGGACTGTTTCTCACACAAATGTACTGGGAAAAAAATCCATTTTAATTGAAGCAGTTAAAATATGCCAATGGTAGTTTTGAATGAGACTAGATGGAAATATTGACTACATTAAAAAATCCAGTATCAGTCCAAGAGGATAACCATCATGAATGGGTACAGACTGTTGAAATAGCACAGGTGTGTGGACTCTTCTTTTCTATAGATAGATGCAATGATCAAGACACCAAGACATCTTATCGAATTGGAGACACCTGGAGCAAGAAGGATAACAGAGGAAATCTACTTCAATGCATCTGTACAGGAAATGGCAGAGGGGAATGGAAATGTGAAAGGCATTCCTCTTTGCAAGCCACAGGCATAGGTAAGCAATATATCTGGATGAAGTTGGATGTTTATTTCTTCTTTATTTGCCTTTATAAAAATTACCCTGGGAAATCATACATTCAAATTCAAAGTATTCAAACTGTGTTAGAATCTGAAGATAACTCAATGTAATCTATAAAACAATTACAAAGCCAATATAATTGATTTTTTTTTTTTTTTGCCAACTAATGAAGTCTGGTAAAAAATCCCCACATCAAGTTGCTAGCATCACAAAGCCTCTTCCTATTTGGCAGGTTTGACTTGATTTAGTCCTTTGGAATTATGAGAGCTTAATCAAAGACTGAAAGTATAGATTCAGTTACCCACAGAATGGAATGTGCTAGTTAAGTTATCAATAATAGGGGAGGCATTTTACCAACAATGTGGAATCTGTTTTGATGAACTGCAAAATAGATAAGTGACCATTAATATAATCCAGTAGAACAGTTTAATGGGCTTTTCAGTGAAAAATAATGTTCATTAATCTAAATGTATTTTAAATCCGAAGGTTGCCCTCTGATTTTTAAAAAAATTCCCTTCCCAGAAATCGGCTACAGAGAAAAAGGCTTTTTCTTAATATAGATGTAAGTTACAGGAAGGCAGATTCCAGTGGAACATTCTGAAAAATATCCTAATTATAAAAGTAATTTGGCAGTGGAACCAGTTACTGATGAAGACCCGGAACACCTTCCTTCCTTTGCTACCTGTGTATAAGCAGAAGCTGGATCTTCCAGGGGATATGTAAAATTGGACTCTTTCACTGTGCAGTGGGCTGGAAGATAAGCTAACTGGCACTTATTAACATGAGTGTAAATGTTTTGTTACCTTCTGATAATCTGAGAGCAAACTGATCAAAAGTATTTTTGCATTCCCAGTAGAAATTCAGCTTTGCTAGGATGTTGAGAGGACAATTTGCATGATAATTTTGGTTCCAGTCAAAATGGTAAAAACTATTAATGTTGGAAGTTTCAAAGTTTCACATTACAGTAATTGTAACTACAACAGATTACATGACTCAGGAGACTATCAAGATTATGTCTGTCCATTCATCCATAATATTATATAGCTGCTCAAATTCATGACTGGGTAGCTAACAGTGATTAAAAACAGGGTAAAAGTAATCGTAACCAATCTTAATCAAGTGATTGAATATATATATATAATTTATATAATTTATATTTATATTTATATTTGATAGATAGATAGATATAGATCTATCTATCTATATCTATCTATCTATCTATCTATCTATCTATCTATAGATATATAGACATAAATATATAGATATAGATAGTATTTCTTACTGACTGTTGCAAAACATCATTGCTTTTTTATATGCAGGCAGTGCATCTGCAACTATCACAGATGTACGAACTGCACTCTACCAACCACAGCCCCAGCCTGCTCCTTCTGGGCATTGTGTAACTGACAGTGGTATGGTGTATATTTTGGGAATGCAGTGGCTTAAGGTACAGGGAAACCAGCATATGCTTTGTACTTGTCTGGGCAATGGAATCAGCTGCCAGGAAACAGGTAGGACATATTTTTAAATATTTATTGGCATATAAAAGATCTTTCAATCATTTACCCTATGATAATGCATGTTCCTAACTGATTGGCATAAGCTGGGCTGAAGGTCACTACTGTGAAAAACAAGTGATTAGCATCATTTATGCAAGGTTATGTGATGAGTCTGGCCTTCATACAATTAAACCTATAAAGGCATGATCTAAATGGAAGTGAAGATAGTTTAGTGTGGTTGGTTATCTTCCTCCCTCCAAAACCAACCAGAACTGTGACTTTTCTTATATACAAACCCTCTCTACAGCTACACCCACACCCACAGCTACACCCACACCCACAGAGAGTGAAATCTTAAAATTTTTTTGGACTACAACAGACTTTGATAGCAATTTCCACTGTATTTTATTATTTGTGTAATGAAATTATCATACAAATGATGTAAATTGATGCAAGTAATATAATTTCCCACCTAATGAGAAGGAAGGACTCACTGGAGAAGAGCCTAATGCTGGAAACGATTGAGGGCAAAAGTAGAAGGGGACGACAGAGAATGAGGTGGCTGGAGGGAGTCACTGAAGCAGTCGGTGTGAGCTTAAATGGACTCCGGGGGAGGACAGGAAGGCCTGGACGAACGTTGTCCATGGGGTCGCGATGGGTCGGACATGACTTCGTGACTAACAACAACAATATAATTTGCATCATTTGTGTGATGACATTGTTCAATCTATGTCAGTTACTGAAATGGCATACTTCAAGTTTTCAAAGACAGGGACCACGATCCCATTGGTTTGAAAAACTGAAGTTTCACTATAATATGTATTTTTATATAAATGCTAAATATTAAATATTTTACTGAAACCAAATAACACCAAATTCTTGTATAATTATAATGGTATTCTATGTTTTAAAGCTGTGACCCAAACTTACGGTGGTAATTCCAATGGAGACCCTTGCGTTTTCCCATTCACATATAATGGAAGGACTTTCTATTCATGCACTTCCGAAGGACGTCATGATGGGAATCTCTGGTGCAGTACAACCTCCAACTTTGACCAGGATAAGAGCTACTCCTTTTGTACAGAGCAAAATGGTAAACTTTTTCAAGAAAAAAATCTCTTGGGGAGAAATAGGTTGCAGATTTTAGCAGGGAAAGTGGGAAAGTGTGGTCATGGAAGTACAGAATATATTAATTATAATTTAGCATTCTTTCACTGAGTATGATTAACATTCCTTTTTAAAAAGGCTGGGCTGGGAATAGGAGAGGTGGATCTGCACTGGATAAAGGATACGAGGAAAGTCTTGGACTAGGAAAGTATAAGAGGGAATACAGAAGTCAAACATAAGTCTATCAGAAAGGCTATTCATTGCAATACATGAAATGGGTTTAGCATAAGAAAGCTAGGTTTATATCAAGAGGCCACCACAGCTTAATTAGATAGCAATGGATAGTACTTCTCTACAGATGTCTTATCAGGTAAAATGAAAAGCAGTAATATTGTATACCAGATTGCAAGCTTTCCCTAGATGTCTTGAAAGGATCTACTTGACTATTGCCTGAGGCAGAATATTTATTTTAGTTATTTCTTACTTTGTAAAATGTCATTATCACACTGTTTCTCTTCTGCTCCTGCCCATCTTTATTCTGAGCATGCCCACTTTTGGAGTATGGCTTTTAACATACCATAAATCAGTTTGACCCTCCGTATAAAAGTAGTTTTCTGCTCCTAAAGTGATTGCTTCTTATGTTTAAGTCTTTCCAAAAGTCTGAAATCATCTTTGTTTTTTGTTCCATGCTGAAATGAAACTGGGCAACAATGGGTTGGAGTCAGTTTTGCAATTTTCAGTCAAGGAATCTTGTCATTAGGAATAACTGAGACTAATCAGTGTTAGGTGTTTGCCAACAGTTGTTTTGCTTTCATCCCATTAACTAATCCAATGAAATGCATACAGCATGCAGAGATGTTCAAAGATGAAAATAGTTTGTGCCATTTTGCTGACTTGGGTGTCCTCCTATATTTGTGAGGAGGAAGTGAATTAAATACCGGTAGAAATAAAGCTAGTAGTCTGCATCTTTGGTTTTCTGCCTGTGTTTGGCTGGCATTTCTTCTTCTTCTTTTTTTAAAGATAGAAGCCGAATATCTATATTAGGCTAGAAGGAAAGAAGGCTTTTGAATCTGATGACTGCAATGCTCTGATGTCACTCCAAGTCAAGCTGGAATTCTCAGCCAGGTTGCCATATATGGCAGCCCTAAGAACTAGCAAGGGGCTACTGTGGCTTTTTACCCTGAGAGATCTGCTGACTCTGTGAACCGCTTAGAGAGGGCTGTAAAAGCACTGTAAAGCGGTATATAAGTCTAAGTGCTATTGCTATTGCTATCTGGAGGAACACATGCCTTAAAACTGGGATTCATTTGTGTAGTTTAATAATTCAATATTATTTTATTAAAAAAGAAATTGCCAAATAATTTAAAGATTTTTACGATTACCCATTATATAAAAGAAACATACCAAAAGCTTTGACTATTTGCCTTACTTTAATTTTTGATCTTAGAGGATGGGAACAATATAATTCTGCTATTGCCATGGCAGTTCTTGCAGAGAACTGGGTGTATAATCTGAAAATACAGTTAAATTCTGCCTCACAATTTCTCAATCCCCCCCCCCCCCGTGCCAGAGGTTTATTCCCCCCCGTGCCAGAGGTTTATTTTTTTTAACAAGATTTTCAGAGAGCTTGTGATTTTTGAGCTTATTGGAGGTGATTGTTCTTTACTATTATTGTTATTAGATGTTTATTCTCCTTTTACATATTTTGGTAAAATCATATATGACTAGATATGTGGTGAACATATCTAATAATTCTGCTTCCTGTGTATAATTTATTCTCCTACTACAACCATCCTGTGAGAGGTAGGTTGGGCTCAGAGAGGAGGACTAGCCCAAAGTCGCCCAGCTGGCTTTCCTGCCTAAGAACTCACTGTCTCTTGGGTTCTAGGCCAGCACTGTCACTATGACACCATCATTCTGGAGCTCCCTTTTGCTGTCCACATTTTCTTGATAGTAGATTTCTTCAGTTCTGAAGTTTTTCATGAGATTGATTTAGACTTGGTAGAACAAAACTAGTTTGAATTTTTGGCAGAGAGCTACTGTATAGACTAGCTATTGACTTACAGCTGCTTTCATGCATTTTGGAACCAAGACAGAAGTGTGAGAGGCTAAGTCTCACAAAGTGGATAGAGCAAAGCATTCCTTTTTTTCCCAAGGTGAGAAGGAATGAGCAGAAATAAAATGGATGTTTTAAGCCTTATAGATACTTAAAACACATTTCAACCCTTAACTTTCCTGAAGGCTCTCTAACCAAATAGGGCCTGTTTGTGACCACTTAGGAATGCAGTCCTTGACATGCAAAGGTCGGTGCAGCTCCTGAGCTGATGGAAGTTGCAAGCTGACCTGACCCTGATATGTGTCTTAAGTTGTTTGGAACTTCTTTATAAAGATGTTCCCAGCTTACATTTATAGTCAAAAACCTGAAAACATATCAATTTTTTTTTAGATAGTTGATCAGTTTAAAAAAAACTTCTTTTCCACATTTTATGTTCTCAGTAGTTCACATAAAAATGGCAAAGATTGCCATTCTTCGTTGTTTCTTTTTCTCATTTCTCAATTTCTTAATTCCTAACATTTATTATATTTTCTTTAAATGGTGATTTCCCATTTGTCAAAAGAAAAATGACTTCCTAATGAAAGAAAAATGATTGCAATAAAGTTATTATTATTCAGTTATAAATTATTCAGAAATAATTTTCATGAGTGTGGTATGCTGGATAACAGATAGTAAAGTAATTGGCATGTAGCTAAACTACAGTATTTGTTTGAATAACAATTGTTTTCTTGCAGTGTTGGTTCAGACACGTGGTGGAAATTCCAATGGTGCCCTGTGTCACTTTCCTTTCCTTTATAATAATCGGAATTACACTGATTGTACTTCTGAAGGACGAAGAGATAACATGAAGTGGTGTGGAACTACCTCAAACTATGATGTTGATCAAAAGTTTGGATTTTGTCCCATGGCAGGTATATTGCACATATGTCTGTTAGGACCCAATGTTATTCTTTAATTCTTGGGAATTATGAAAATATGATTTGATATAAATATTCATTCACCTTGTATATACAATTGTTGCATATAAAAATTAGCCTCAGATTTTACAATTTTATTATGAGAATAAAATTTGTGAAAATCTATTTAACACACATTCAGAATACAAGGTTCAAATGGAGATTCATATTTGAAGTGCTCAGAAGAAAATGAATACTATTAGCACTGATATAAAATAAGTACGGAAGAAATAAAATTCTGAAGAGTCAATCTTGTTATTTTCATGAACAAGAAGCATGTAATAATCAAAATAAGCCTAATTCATTTTTATATGTTTACTAGCTCATGAAGAAATTTGTACAACAAATGAGGGTGTTATGTACCGTGTTGGAGATCAGTGGGACAAACAGCATGATATGGGCCATATGATGAGATGCACTTGTGTGGGAAATGGACGTGGAGAATGGACCTGCATTGCATATTCCCAGCTCAGAGGTATTTTTGGTTTGGTTTGTTGTTATTCATAATGTGATATACCCAGTTAACACAGTAGGTAGTTATGCTAGAATTGGGACAGTCTTGGTTTTCCAAATGGTTAGTTACAGCTCAAGTAGCATGGTCAATAGTGAGGAAAACTAAGAGCTGTCTCTGAAGGGGCACAGATTACCTCTCCTGAATTAGAGTACATTTGGGAAAGAAGACTATGGTATAGGATCAGTTTCATTTAACTGTTAAACTTGTTTCATATACAGCCAACAATGAGTAATCATTTACAGAACTTTGTTTTCTAGGACCTATAGCAAGAAAAAAAATATCTGAGGAATATACTATAGTTTTAGTACATGTGAAAATGTCAGTTCCTTGAAACCTCAGAGAATATAAGCAAAGCCTTTGTGACAACATATCATGCACAAATCTTATTTATTGAGTGTAAATCTCAGATTAGGTTCATATGTCATGGAAATTATGCACAAACAGAGCCAAAATCACTTAAAGGACATAACAAGATATGTGAATAGAATCATTGTTATTTGTAACCTATGATTCTGTAAACTAGATTTACGGGTTAACACCATATAATTGTGGTTTATTCATTAAATCACTATTAAACAAGGCATAGTTTAACCTAATGAGTGAATTGAGTTACTTTATGATATAGGTATTTGTAGCCAGCTTACTTATTAAGAGATGCATGTGGAGTGACTAGTCATTACAACTTTGAGGAAGAAATAACATATTAGTGACTCAAGATCTATTAAAAGATTATAAAGAATACAAAAGTTTATAGAAAACGCACATCATAATTAACTTTTTAAATACTTTATATGACATTCTTTGTTTTTTTTTGCTGGAAGCTTTTTGAATATGGAAAAAACACGAACTATTTCATTCATGAGAGATATTGGTAAACTGAGTGGAGAAAAATATGCAGCTGTGCAAAGTTACAGCCATTATTTGTTCAAAGTAACCAATGATACAGATATGTTCTCTCTTGAAATAGATCAGTGTATAGTTGATGGGATCACATATGACGTTAATCAGACTTTTCACAAACGTCACGAAGAAGGACACATGCTGAACTGTACATGTTTTGGCCAAGGTCGGGGGAGATGGAAATGTGATCCTGTTGGTAAGTTGATTCCTTTCATGTTCATGTTGGAAGCACCAAAGTGCTTCAGGGTTGAAAGGATTAGCTGATGATATCACCGTTGCCCAGAGGAATGCCCAGTGGGGGATCCCTGTTAATGTGCCCACTGAAGTGGTATCTATCTATCTACTTTGGTATTGCACACTTTAGAACTTCTAGGTTGGCAGGAGCTGGAGTAAATGACGGAAGCTCACTGCGTCATGCAGCAGCCCTCGGGTCTCGAACTCGTGCAATATATTATAAGGGGCTACCACCATGACTATGCCAGTAATTTTAGGCTGCTGCAAACTATCAGTAAGAATTGGGCTACAAAGGAACCTCTATGACTTAATGCTTATCTACATCCTTACCACCACCTCCAACCTCTCGCTTCTATTCTCTTCCCTGTGTTTTTCTTTCATTTGTACACTGCAGAAGACAACCAAACTATTGCTTTTTTCCCTAGTTGGTTGTTAACCCAGCCTTCATGTAATCCAAGTTAGATAGCTCTATGTCTCAGTTTGGAAATCCTAGAATTAGAGAACTAAGGCAGGAGCTCTAACTAATACTATCTTACCTGAAACAAAGTAAGCATATTTTATGTGGCTTCTGCCTAGTTTTGCTAAACTCCTCAAAAGAATCTGGGGTGGGTTGATCTAGGCTTCCACAGAAGAGGAGAAGGAGGGCAAGTGACAACATGTGCATCAGAACAGAAACTGCACATTTCATTATGACATTTGATGCAAATATTTAAGAAGAAGGCTTCAGCTGTGGCATCAGGGTGCATATTGTCATTTTCATAGCTGGTGACACGTACCTCTATAATTACAGCACTCTTGACTTAAAACTTTTCCTAAGACTTTATTATTAATATTTAGTGTATGATAAAAACCTGAGAGAAGAGAAGTAAATATACACACACAATCCACATAATTATACACACAACTTCAATGGGGATATGGCAGTGGCCTCATAACTGGATCAGCTATCCAGGCAATCACCTCTGGCATTGCTTCATTCAGATCTTTTACAGAACCAGGGAATGCATGTTGTGGGCAATCTTGCACAATATGTATAATAGTTTGCATATTAACACCACAATCGCAACAAGGGGAATCTTTCCATCCCCACTGATACAGGGGAGAGGCACTTCTTCTAGTATCACACTAATTTTGTTCAATTTCGTCCAGAGTGAGGCAGGTCAAAACCAGGTGGCTTGGTAGAGGGATCACTAATGGTCAGGCCACAAGAAGGTACCTTGGATCATTCCTTTCTCCAGGCATTCTCAGGGTTAAACTGGGTAGATGTTAAGTGAATAGCTGTCTTCCATGCTGGCCTACAGGATTTCAATCTTGTTATGGACTGTGCATTGTCCTGGAGAATAAGGAGGGCCTTCAGGGCCTTGACCATAGTTGAACAAGAGCTTGTCTTCTAATGTGTGGCGGTATGATATTACTAAGTACTGGTAACCAGTACACAAGAGTGGGATACAATGTGACAGAAATGATATACATTGTCTGGCAGAGTTGGACATTGACCATTTGGGTGTGGGTATAATATTCAGCTGTAGAATAAAAGTAAAGGCTGTTATCCATGGGATATTAGGATCAGCACTCCAAGATGTTCCAGCCAGTCTGTTCAGTAAATTTTTGTGGCTTTTCAGTTTTGCACCTGCTTTTGTCAGGTATTTTCAGAAGATTACGTCCAGTGTACTTCGTAAAGTTATTACATTGTAAAATATAATTCTGGAAGTTCACTGTGAAGGCTGTTAATTTGTATACTTATGGCTGAGGTGGAATGTGGCTATCTGTTTTTGTTAGGCTTGCTTGGAGGTGCCATTTTTTGAAGTCATTGAGCTTCTGGAGATCTTGAGAAAGGGCATCCTCTGCATCACTGAAGTTGGTTCCTTGGGTTGTGAGATTGATAGCATCAGCACAGATAAATTTCTGAGAAACATAGAATAATAGGGTTGGAAGGGACCTTGGAAGTCTTCTAGTCCAACCCCCTGCCCATGGCAGAAGATCCAGACTTTCCAGACTTTCTTTGGGCTTGATGGGATGAATGCACATGATCATAGAAAGAATAATGGAACAGAATAATAGAGCTGGAAAGGATGCCGGAAGTCCTCCAGTCCAATCCTCCACCCAAGCAGGAGATCTTATACTATTTCAGACAAATGGTTGTCCAATCTCTTCTTAAAAACAGCTGCAGGCAGGTCATGGATGTAACAAGTTAAAAAGTGCAGGGCATAGCACTGATCCTTGTGGTAGTCCATTATTCAACTTACAATATCTGCTTCTATTGAATTCTGTGAAAACGTGAAACAACCCATTAGTCAACATGTCAATCAAGGCAGTGGTGTTACGACAAGGTATAACCTTTATTAGTTTGAAAAGCCCTTCTCCCCAGACAGTATTGTAGGCTGCCAAGAGGTCAAGAAAAACAGATATTTTTCATTTTCCTTTGGAATCCATTCTCCAGGTAGGAAGTTAGTTCAAGGACTTGATCGCTACAATCATGTTTGGGGCAAAATCCAGTTTGTTCTACTTGGATTACAGATTCAATTGCTAGGGCTATTCTGTTTGACACAAGTCTTTCTAAAAGTTTGTAGGTGACACAGAGAAAAACAATTGGCTTGTAACTTTGAGGAAAGTTTGGATTCTTCCTTGGTTTCAAAATGTCAAAATATCATTTTAGGCTGCAAATTAGGATTAAACATGTCTGAATGTTCTCCTTGAAGCTGTTTATCTTTTTTCGGTTTTCTCTCTCTGTGATTTAAAAAGATCCAGATTTCATTAGGTTAGCTTCTTAGATGCAGGAAACTTTAAATGGGTCAGTCAGGAAACTTTAAATGGGTCAATCACTACACAGTCAATTCGCTTCACATTGAACAGGCACAACTTGCAGTAGTGACACAAATTAGGACAAAAACTTTTCTTCTTATCAAAGGCTGTAATAGTGTAAATGCAGCAGAGAGAAATAGAGGGTGCTACTACATGGGGGATGAGAATGATGTGTTTGTTCCTGGGAGGTGTTATTTTCCATTGCTTCTGCAAAGTTTGAATCAATTCCTTGGCAAAACTTACTGCCTCCCTGTTAAAGGAGCAAAAGAAATAGTTTTCTCTTAATTACAGGAAGGAATGTCAAGAAGGTCCATAAATCCAGCCTTTTTGCAGCCTGTCCTCCCTCTTACCCAGTACCTCAAAGCTTTTTCAACTGCCTGTTGAACTGATAGAAGTCTTTGGAATGCAGTGTCTTCCTTCTCTCTCAGCTGCTGTCAAGCCCTGACCTGGGGTGGGGAATTGGAAGCAATTTTTGCTCTGCCAATGGCTGTACTGTTGAAAATAAGCGCACTAAGTCCTGTTGCCTTTGCACTAGCATACTGACTTTGCAGAGCAGGGCATTTTTAAAATTACAGAGTTACTTTCTGAGGGTCTTTCCATCTGCTGCTGATTATATTATCTGGTTCACCTACTCATTTGTGATTTGTTTAACCATTCATTGAGTGAGCTGCAATAGTTTGTTTCATCCATTGCACTAAAATGGAAACTATGATTTATAACAGCAACAGTTTTTATGGAAAACAGATCTGGGTTGCAAAAAGCAGGATGGCCTAATGATGCAAACTCACTGTTTTCTGCAGTTTTGCAGCATGGATCTGTAAGCTCAACCATTGTGCTTCAATAACATCTTACTATAATGGCAGGGGATATTTTTCAATGTATTTTCAGCTTTTAATATTCATTGATGGCAGCAGTACTGAGATATTTGTGAGGAGCCAATCAGTAAAATTATAAGGAAGTTTGTATATACAAATGTATACAGAACAGGAAGATGAGTTTATGGTTTTCTATGAGTTTTTCTCTTTTCCAAAGAGGATTTCTGTGTTTAGTGCACAAGACTGATGCACCACACCCAGGGTATTAGATTTTATTTTAGCATTGCAAATAATGGAAGTATTATAAGCCTCTACATTCTTAAATTGTATTTTTTGTTCTGGTGTGGTATTTTGTTCAAATTAGAATAATTTGTATGATAAGGTTTTATGAGCTGTTTCACACAAATATGTTCTGCAGTACCTTTGGTTGAGAATTATATCCAAAATACATCAGGTTCCACATATGGGGGTTGTACATCAGGTGATATTCTTTAATACAATATTTCCTTGAGATATATTGGGATATATTCCTTTTGTGGACTGTAAGTACTTCATGGCAAGATAAACTCTATCACCTACTTTAAAATATTTCGGCTTCACACGTTTTTTGTCAGCTTGTTTCTTATGTGCCTGATGTGCCTCCTCCAGTGCCTTATGGGCAACTGGACAAGTGTTCTGCAATTGGGCTATCCACTCCGCTAAGAAGGGTATGTGTGATTTCTCTTGAGGCAGCTCTGCCATAGCTACAAAGTCCTGCCTGGAGGCCACCTTAAATGGGGTGAATCTCGTGCTACTATGCACAGAATTGTTATATGCTACATCTGCAAAAGGCAAAAGGTCAGACCAATTGTCCTGTTGGTAATTAATGTAGCACCTGAGGTCCTGTTCCAGGACTGCAAGAGTGGCCTTACTAAGGCTTTATAAAGTGGTACTAATACTTCATGTGATTTTGATTCTATGCCTCTGTTTATACAAGGATCGTATTAGCTTTTTTGGCTGCTCCTGCACACGGCTGGCTCATATTTAAATGATCGTCCACTAAGACTCCAAGGTCCCTCTCACAGTTACTGTCTTGGAGCCAGGTTTTGCCTAATCTTTACTTGTACCTTTGGTTTTTTCTGCCCAGGTATAAAACTTTGCTTTTCTCCACATTAAATTTCATTTTGTTGGATAGGGCCCATTGTTCAAGTCTATCAAGATCTTTTTAGATCCAGAACTTGTTTTCTGGGGTGTTGGCTGTTCCTGCCAGTTTAGTGTAATCTGCAAATTTGATGAGTTCTCTTCTAGTCCCTCATCTAAGTCATTTATGAAGATATTGAATAGTACTGGGCCTAAGACAGAACCTTGTGGTACCCCACTGCTTGCTTCCCTCCATGTGGATGTGGTACCATTAAGGACTACTCATTGAGTGTGGTTTGTTAGCCAGTTACAAATGCATCGTGTGGTGATGCTGTCTATCCCACATTTTTCTAACTTACCAAGAAGTAGGTTGTGGTCTACTTTGTTAAATGCCTTGCTGAAGTCTAACTATACTATGTCCACACCATTTTGCTGGTCTACTAATTTAGTCACTTTGTCAAAGAATGAAATAAAGATTGGTTTGGCATGATCTATTTTTAACAAACCTGTGCTGGCTACTAGTTATAACTTTATTTGTTTCTAGATGTACACAGATCTGTTTTTTGATTATTTTTTCCAGTATCTTCCCAGGTATTGATGTTAGGCTAATTGGTCTGTAGTTTCCTGGGTCTGTTTTTTCCCCCTTTTCTGAAGATGGGAACCACATCAGCTCTTTTCCAATCCTCTGGTAGTTCCCCAGTCCAAGATTTTTTAAAGATTGATACAACAGCTTTTTCAGAACTCTGAGATGCAATCCATCAGGTCCTGTGATTTATATTCATCAAGGTCAGACAGGTTTTCTCTTACCATTTTCTTACTTATTTTAATTTTTATTTCTAGTCTGTCTTTTAAACAAATATGTTCTGCTGTTTCACACAAATATGTTCTGCAGTGCCTTTGGTTGAGAATTATATCCAAAATACAAAATACTCCATATATGGGGGTTGTACATCAGGTGATATTCTTTAATATAATATTTCCGTGGGCATTGGGATATATTCCTTTTGTGGACTGTAAGTACTTCGTGGTGAGGTAAACTCTATCACCTACATCTTTTGGCTTCACACATTTTTTGTCAGCTTGTTTCTTATAGCAATAGCAATAGCACTTAGACTTATATACCGCTTTACAGTGCTTTATAGCCCTCTCTAAGCGGTTCACAGAGTCAGCATATTGCCCCCAACAATCTGGGTCCTCATTTTACCCACCTCAGAAGGATGGAAGGCTGAGTCAACCTTGAGCCGGTGAGATTTGAACCGCTGAACTGCTGAACAGTCAGCTGAAGTAGCCTGCAGTACTGCACTCTAACCACTGCGCCACCTCGGCTCTTTAAAATGTACCTGACATGTCTCCTCCAGTGCCTTATGGGCAACTGGCCAAGTGTTCTACAGTTGGGCTATCCACTCCGCTAAGGAGGGTACATGTGGTTTCTCTTGAGGCAGCTCTGGCATAGCTACAAAGTCCTGACCGGAGGCCGCCTTAAATGGGGTTAATCCTGTGCTACTATGCACAGAATTTGTCAGAGTTTGTTGCAGCACACACAATCAGACAATTCAGCAGGATTCAAAACTTCTTTATATATATAATAACACATAAGGCAAATATACAATACCCATGCTGGTTTTTCCAGCGTGGTAGAGAGAAGAGATTGTAAGTAGGTACAAACACAGGCCGAGGGACAGCAGAGACAAAGGAACTCTCCTATATACAGAAACAGTTAAGCTAAGCCACGCCCAGGCTCCAAACTGTTTCAGTCACCAAACAGCCCTCATTGGCTGACCTGTTGCTATGCCTATTCCAGTCTATGAACACTCATACACTGATATTCCTCCCTTCATAACTGGAATAGAAATAAAACCGAATAATTTAATATTCTTCCGATGCCTGTATTTGAAGACCCAAATTCTTTAATTCAAATTTCTTCTCTAACTTATTAGCAAATTCTTTTACCTGTGATACATCTTTTTGCAATGAAACAAAGATCATCCACAAATGCTAATAGTTGACAATCCCCACCTTGTAACTTTCCAGTGTATATGCAACCATCAGCCTTGCAACTCTTGAACCCAAGACCCTTCAATGCCTTATCTAAACAGATATTCCAATTCCTGGCTGACTGCTTCAGCCCATAAATGGCCTTGTTCAATTTATACACCGTGTTAGGCTTTTTACTTTCATACCCTGGTGCTTGAACCATGTAAATTTCTTCCTCTAATTCTGCATTGAGGAATGCAGTGGTTATGTCAAAATACCAAATTTTATGGCCATGTGCCACTGCCAACGCTAGTGCCAGCCTTATGCTTTCACTCTTTACCGTAGGCGCGAATACCTCATCATAGTGCACATTTTTCTTCTGTAAAAAACCTTGCGCCACTAACCTTGCCTTATATTGGACCTCATTATTGGGTAGTACTTTCTTTTTGTATACCCATTTACACCCTACGACTTTGCAACCCTGTGGCAAAGTCTTAGATGTAGATAGATAGATAGAATTCTTTATTGGCCAAGTGTGATTGGACACACAAGGAATTTGTCTTTGGTGCATATGCTCTCAGTGTGCATAAAAAGAAAAGATACATTCGTCAAGAATCATAAGGTACAACATTTAATGATAGTCATAGGGTACAAATAAGCAATCAAATCATACTAGGAAACAATCAATATAAATCGTAAGGATACAAGCAACAAATTACAGTCATAAGTGGGAGGAGATGGGTGATAGGAATGATGAGAAGATTAATAGTAACAGTAATGCAGACTTAGTGAATAGTTTGACAGTATTGAGGGAATTATTTGTTTAGCAGTGATGGCGTTCGGGGGAAAAACTGTTTTTGTGTCTAGCTGTTCTGGTGTGCAGTGCTTTATAGTGTCGTTTTGAGGGTAGGAGTTGAAACAATTTATGTCCAGGATGCGAGGGGTCTGTAAACATTTTCACAGCCCCCTTTTTGACTCGTGCAGTATACAGGTCCTCAATGGAAGGCAGGTTGGTAGTAATTGTTTTTTCTGCAGTTCTGATTATCCTCTGAAGTCTGTGTCTGTCTTTTTGGGTTGCAGAACCAAACCAGACAGTTATAGAGATGCAGATGACAGACTCAGTAATTCCTCTGTAGAACTGTATCAGCAGCTCCTTGGGCAATTTGAGCTTCCTGAGTTGGCGCAGAAAGAACATTCTTTGTTGTGCTTTTTTGATGACGTTTTTGATGTTAGGTATCCATTTTAGGTCTTGAGATATGATAGAACCTAGAAATTTGAAGGTCTCTACTGTTGATACTGTGTTGTCTAGTATTGTAAGAGGTGGTAGTATGGGAGGGTTTCTCCTAAAGTCTACCACCATTTCTACGGTTTTGAGTGTGTTCAGTTCCAGATTGTTCCGGTCGCGCCATGAGGCTAGTTGTTGAACCTCCC
>QLTV01004007.1:964814-983100 GCA_003457575.1 Thermophis baileyi | reverse complement strand
GATATTTTTAAGAGTTTTCCACATGTTTGCTGGTTCATTTGTTGAGAACTGATTCCTTAGCTTTTCAGAGTAGCTTCTTTTTGCTGCTCTGATCTCCCTTGTTAATACGTTTCTGGCCTGATTGTACAGCATTCTATCGCCTTATCTGTAGGCTTCCTCTTTGGAACGACGTAGCTGCTTAAGTTTAGCTGTGAACCAAGGTTTATTGTTACTGTATATTCTCAGGTTTCTGGTCGGCACACATAGGTCTTCACAAAAACTGACATATGATGTTACAGTATCTGTGAGTTCATCCAAGTCTGCAGAGGTATCTTCAAAAACATTCCAATCAGTGCAATCAGTGCACTGTCTGTAAGCAGGTACAAGGTGAATCAAGCAATGATCAAAGTGTCCCACAGCTGCTCGTGGTAAAGACTGATAAGCATTTTTTGTGTAGCAATGGTCTAAAGTATTCTTGCCTCTAGTGGGACAATTGACATGCTGAAAATATATTGGAAGCTCTTTCCTTAAGTTACCTTTATTGAAATCTCCTAAAATAATGGGCAGTGAGTCTGGGTATTTGGCTTCAGCCTCCATAATCTGGTCTGCTAGAGTTCGTAATGCCTTGTTTACACAAGCTTGTGGAGGAACATACACAGCAATTAGGAGAAATGAGGAGAAATCACGTGGAGAGTAAAATGGTTTACAGTTGATAAGTAAAGACTTATGTGAACACTATGTTCACCCATGGATTTCATTTTTTTGTCCATGGCTTCTTTCCACTTTACTTGTTCAATTTTAGGTAATGCCAATACTTCCTTATAGTTCCTTGGCTCATACAACATATTACACACCTTTCCTTTACTAGCAGAATACCTGTCAGGTGGAATCCCCTTGTTCCATCGTTCTGACCTGCATGGCATTGACTGCTGCTGTGTTTCAACCCTCTCTTGCTTCATATCTTTTTCAGCTTCTCCCTGAATGCTGACACCATCACTAAGTGAGTTACCATCACTAAGGGGATCACCATCACTAAGTGGATCATTCTAAAAATTGGCATCAATTCTGTTCCAATTTTGCTCTGCAAAGCTAGCAGACCTATTCTTTTGCTCCCATCGCTAAAGCGATAGCTCTTTGAGCCTGGCTCATAGCCTGTAAACCTGAGCTTTCTAGCCTTTGATTGACCTTTTCTTCTAATTGCTTTTGGAATATGCATTGCTTCCAAACACCCTTAAATGTGCCAGAGATGTCTTTCTCCCATATAACACTGCATATGGAGTATCATTAATAGAGGAACTCCACAGCCTATTAATTAAATAATTAGCAGTCAACATGGCTTCACCCCAATATGACCTGCTCAGACCAGAATCCTCCAGCAGTGAGTCCTCTCAGCTACATCATTCTCAGCTGCTGTGTACGGATTAGTGCGTCTGTGTTTTATTCCTAGCTGTCCCAACCACTCTTGAAAACTTGCTGACATGAATTCTGAACCTCTGTCAGTTTGCAGCTGACATACCTGTTGTTTATATCTTCTTTCTACGAAGCTTACCCATTGCTTAAATTTCTGTAGCACCTCTATTTTACTCTTTAGTAAATAGCAGAACCCAAACCTGCTGTAGTCATCTACAATGACCAGTGCATACTTTGCTCCTCCCAAACTGGCTTGCATTGGCCCAACCAGATCTGCATGTTCCAGCTCTAGAGCTCTTGTTGTCTGCCTTGTGCTACTCTTGCTTACTGGGAATGTTTTGGACTTTGATGATTTGCATATTGCACAAACCAAATATGCCTTACATCCCTTTAAATTTAACCCTTCTCCAAACTGTTGCATCTTTTGCAACACCCTGAAGCTGGCATGGCCAAGATTTCTGTGCAAGAGATGAATGCATGAATCATGTTGTGCCACATTTCCAAATGTTTGGCCACATTGAACCTTTTGTCCCTGCAACACATAAAGACTATCCTCTTTTATGCCCTGTGCACATACATTCCCATTTCTCTTTATGAAACACCTCCCATTTGCAAATGTGGTCTCAAATCCTTGCTTGTCTAAACTAGAGACACTCAGTAAATTATGCTCCATTTCAGGCACACATAATATATCATTGAACCTCTTTTCCAGATATGGAATTTGCACACTGCCTCTTCTGGTGATTTTAGCCTTCTGGCCATTCGCCAAGGCTACTACATCTCCACCAGCTGGATCCATTCTGAAAAACAATTTATAATTATTAACAATTGTTTGACTAGCCCCACTGTCTATTAACCATTTGTCTCTGCTATTGCAATAGCTAACTTTTGCCACAGCAACTTGTTCATCTGCTGATTTTCTTCCTTGCAAACATTTTCTGTCTTGCAAATAGTTTCTTCCTTGCAAATAGTTTATTCCTTGCAAATAGTTTTTCCTTTGCAAACAATTTTTCTTCAAATGTGTCTTTTCACCACAGATGAAACACCGCTGTTGTTCCTGGTCTTTCTGCTTAGAAAATCTTTGCTGGGCTGTATTCTGTTCTCTTCTACTCCTTTTCTCTTTGCAGACATCTTGTCTGTTGCTCTGGTCTCTGCAGACAGCCAGTCTGTTACATTTCTCTCTCTGTTCCTTGGGCCCCCACCTCAAGAATTTCTCCTCGTGGCTTTTTCTAAAATGGCGTTTCTGCTCTTCAGAAATTAAACAGGCTTTTAGGGCCTCCATACGCAACTCCTGCTCTGGTTTGCACTTAAAAACTTCTGAAACAATGTCTCACGTTTCATCAAGACTATTTAACACCAACAGCAGTTTCTGAGATTCAGGAATCTTCATTCCACGCTGTTCTAACTCAACAAATAGAGTCTGCATGTGTACAAAATGCTGCTCCACAGAATCATGTGGTTCAAGCCGGGCTCTGTACAATTTTCACGATAATTGCACAATATTGCATGTTGATGCACTCAGATGCACACTTCTTAATTTCCTTTGCAATCTTTAAATCAGCTACATTCAAGAATTGTTCATCTTCTAAATTTAAGATGATGTAGGCCAGTGCCTTATCATGCTGCCTTTGATCTGCTGCTGCTAATAGTGCCTGGGGTGGATTAATAACAATATCCCAGAGCTCCTTAGCCTTCATGAAGCATTCCATCTTTCCAGCCCAAATAATATAATTCTTCTGTCCCAATCGAAGCAGAGAGCTCTCCTTAAATTAAATTCAACAGCTATCCTGCAATCTTTCTCTGCCTTGTGTTTCTCTATTAACACAGGCAGCCCCTTGGCTTAATTACAGTTCAGTCTTTCTGTGTGCTCTGGGCCCATAACCTGTCAGAGTTTGTTGCAGCACACACAATCAGACAATTCAGCAGGATTCAAAACTTCTTTATATATATAATAACACATAAGGCAAATATACAATACCCATGCTGGTTTTTCCAACGTGGTAGAGAGAAGAGATTGTAAGTAGGTACAAACACAGGCCGAGGGACAGCAGAGACAAAGGAACTCTCCTATGTACAGAAACAGTTAAGCTAAGCCACGCCCAGGCTCCAAACTGTTTCAGTCACCAAACAGCCCTCATTGGCTGACCTGTTGCTATGCCTATTCCAGTCTATGAACACTCATACACTGACAGAAATTGTTATATGCTACCTCTGCAAAAGGCAAAAGGTCAGCCCAATTGTCCTGTTGGTAATTAATTCCTGGGTGGTTCCTAACAGCTTCAAAAATTCCCACCAAAACTGTGATGTAAGTTGCACTCCTGTCTGAAATAATGTGCTCAGGCGCCCCGTGCTGTTCTGACCCAGCCTTAGCAGAAACAAGAAACAGACTCCTTGTCACAAAAAACCCCTCTTTATTTATCTCCTGTGAATTAATGGCATTCACACACCGAAAAGTCCAGGAAATAGTCCTTCAAAGTATTAACTGCAGTAACAGACCTTATCAGTTCCTTGCGATAATTGTCAGGTCGTGAGCTCCCAGCTGCAAAGCTGCAAATTAAGTTCTGGCAAGCAGTCTCTGAGGCACGAAACACGAGCCAAATCTTCAGAAATCCGAACGGTTGTCTCCTACGACCACCACTCCCCTTTCCTTCTATTTATTCCCCAGCCAGGGAGGGGCCATTCAGCATCCACGTGTGCCTTGCTTCCTGAGTTGACTCCTTGTCCTCAGTTGTTCTCCTCTCCTAACAGTTCTGCGCATATACACATCTGAAACAGGCCCCAGCTGTTCTTCCTCCCCACTTATCTCAGCCTCCAAAGGCATCTGCCTCTCCGGTGGCTGGGAAATGTCGGACGGCCCTGGCTCTATCTCTGCATCCGACACAGAGCATCCATCAGAGCCTTCCCCAAACTCCAGAACTGGCCCAAGTTCCTCCCCAACCTCCTCATCATCCGAGTCTGCCGCCAGCTCCGTTGGCAGCTGGCGGGCCACAACACGTGCAACCTATACACATGTACAAAAAGTTTAGCATCTTTGCGGAGGGAATCTTGGGGCAGGGAACAAAGTGCACCTGTTTCGAAAAAAGATAGATAACAACCCAAATAACAGTGTTTTCCCTACTTTCAGGTAATTCCACAATAAAGTCCATAGATATTTCCACGGTACCTAGGAGCTGGCCACAGTCTGTAAAAGTCCTGTGGGCTTCCCTGATGGTCTCTTCGCCGCTGCACAAATTGGACAGCTGGCCACATAGCTTTCAATGTCTTTCTTCAAGGAAGGCCACCAAAACTGCCTGTTAACCAAGTGCAGGGTTTTTACAAATCCAAAATGTCCTGTTGGCTTAGAATCATGAGCACCCTTTAAAATGATGCTCCTCAAGCTTCAGGGCACATATAATTTGGCTCCAACCAAAGCCAGTCCATTGCGCATGGTGCAGTCATTTTTATGAGTAGTAAGCCATTCATTAACCTTTAGTGCTTCTTTAAGCTTCTCACACAGTTCATTTGGAATCTAAGGCTCCTTCTTTCCCTGTGCTCTAGGGGTTACTGGGGCTTCTAGCTGCTTCAAGGGGATAACAGGTCTGACCACTTCGGCTTTAATACTGTTGTATTTGGGGCAACCTAGACAAAGCATCCACCATAAAATCCCCCCCCCCCCAGGACATAATGCAGGGCGAAATTGAACCAATTAAAGCAGGGGTGTCAAACTTGATTTCATTGAGGGCCGCATCAGGGTTGTGTTTGACCTAGGAGGGCCGGGGGCGGGGCATGCCTGGGGGCGTTGGCATGGTCGGGGTGGGGGTGGCACAGGACTTGTGTGGGGGGCACCTGTGGTGGCCAAGTGCTAAGGCAGGACTTCCCTGAGACCTTCCCTCTCATTATACAGGTAATCCTTGAGTTACGAATGTAATAGAGTCTGCCAATTACATTCGTAACCCGAGGATTTGTTTGATTGAATCATGTTAAATGAACGTGATCACTGCCTGCTTTCCCCAATGCATTTGTTAATTGAATGCGCAGGTCATTAAATGCACATGAGGTATCTCAGAGTGGGGAAGAGCATGTGGGGCCTAGTGCTGCAGCAGGCCATCCAAGGCCTCCCCCAATCCACTGAGATACCTCATGCTCCCCTGGGCTCCCCACAATTGCTTCCCCCCCATCCTGCCCTGCCGAGTCTCCACAGACTGGGCCTGCTTTGCTAGCGTCCCAGATTCTACTTCCTCCTCCCCACCCCATTTCCCATGGATTACTTACTTTTTGAAGATCTCCAGAGGTCCAGAAGAGGCTGACCCATTGGCAGAGAAGCCAAAGTGTTTTATTCAGATGATGGCAAAGCTGTAAGAACGTGAAATCTAAGGAAAACATTTTCGCCAGCTTCTGAGTAAAAGACTTCGGCTTGGCCCATGGGGCCAGCAGGCCTCTGGCAGTAGAAAAGGCCTCCTGCTTCAGGGATTGAGGCAGCAGCAACAGCCAATCAATGAGGAGCTTGCTTCCTTTGTCTCATCGGGCTGAACTGCAAGCCCCTTGTTGATTGGCTGCCATGCCCCAATCCCTGAAGCTGCTCATTCGAAATAGCCAGTCAGCAGCAAGCAGGAGGCTGCTCGTCGCCAGCCAGACTGGGCCCAAACTAAGCCTGCAGGCCCTCATGGCAGAGAATCCGGTCTTTTATTCTGATGGGGAAAGCTGTTTTCCTTACATCTCACATTCTTACAGCTTGACGGGCTTCTGAATAAAAGACTTTGGCTTCTCTGCCACGTGGGTCAGCCTCTTCTTGAGCTCTTTGAAAAGTAAGTACAGTAAAGCCATGGGAAATGGGGTAGGGAAGGCCGGATGCGGCCCACAGAGGCTCCATTTCGGCCTATAACAGGCCTGGGGAGGCCTCCGGAGGCCCGAATGGAGCCTCGGAGGCCCGGATCCAGCCCACAGAGGCTCCATTTTGGCCAGCAACGGGCTGTGGGAGGCCTCTGGAAGCCCCCACGGTCCATTTTGGCTGGCAGAGTGCTGCAGGAGGCCGTCCAGGCCAAAAACGGGCCTCAGGGGGGCCGCTAGTAGAGGCACTGTGGGCCGGTCCTTTGCTATTTCCAGGCCAGCCCCGCGGGCCAGATCTAAGCACCCCACGAGTTGGATGCGGCTCGTGGGCCTTGAGTTTGACACCCCTAAATTAAAGTATTGAACTCAACGAACTTGTTTAGGGGATAACCTGCATGGAGTTTTCAGGGCTTCCAGATTTTTATGGTCAATCCATACCTCAAACGGGGCCTTTGCCGTTTCCAGGAAATGCCGCCAAGTAAGTAGGGCCCACCGCACTGCACACACCTCCTTCTCCTATATCGCCCACCTCTGTTCGGTCTCGGTAAGTTCCTTAGAGGTGTATGCACATATCTGTAGCAACTCCTGGGCACTCTTTTGCAACAACACTGCCCCCATGGCTATATCGCTTGCATCAGCCTGAATTACAAACGGAGCGTTTGATTCAGGGTGCTTCAGCACGGGTTCCGCTGCAAACAGTTGTTTGAGTTTTTCAAATGCTGCTTGGCATTCCATAGTCCGCTTAAGTGGCTGACTCGGCTTCGACTTCCCTTCACCCTTAGGTTGGTGATTAGCAATGCAATCTTTGCAAATGAGGGGATGAACTGCCGGTACAAATTGGCAAAACCCAGGAAGCTCTGCAATTGCCTCCTAGTGTGGGGAGGGGCCCACTCTAGTACTGCCTTTACTTTTTCTGGGTCCATTTCCACTCCTTCATTTGATATACTGTAATCAAGGTAATCAATCTTATGTTGGTGAAATTCACACTTGGAAAGCTTTGCGTACAGTTCAGCGGCTCAGAGCCTTTTAAGGACCGCCCGCACCAATTTCATATGTTCCTCCATAGTTTCAGTGTATATTAAAATGTCACTCAAATACACCAACATTCCCATGTACAAATAGTCATGCAGCGCCTCATTGATCAATTGCATGAACACCACGGGGCCCCCCTGTAGACCGAAAGGGAGCACCCGGAATTGGAAACATCCCAGAGGGCAATTAAATGCAGTTTTCCATTTGTTGCCCTCCTTGATCCGAACCCGGTGGTAAGCTTCCTGCAAGTCTAACTTAGTGAAAATGCTTCCTTTGACTAAATGCGCCAACATGTCCTTCATCAGGAGCAGTGGGTAGACATTTTCTATGCACACCGCGTTTAGCCCTTTATAGTCAACACATAGACAGAGTCCCATCTTTCTTCTCCCGGAACAAAACCAGGGCTGCCACTTGTGTGGTTATGCACCTAGTGCAGCCTGAGTCCAATAAAGCCAACATCCTCCCTTGGGTCCCTGAGGAGGGCACCACTAGTTTCACAGGAATGGTTACAGGGACCACATGTTGATTTACCAGGGGGTCATTGTTGTCATCGCTTTCAGTCTCACCCAAGCTGGTCGGAGCTCCCAACCCCTCAGATCCAGGAGGGGCGAACTCTACGACCTCCACGCCTTTCAGTGCTGTCTCCTGGGTCCTGAGAGCTGGCTTCATTGCCTTCTCCCCAGAGTTGTCATGGCGTTGAGGTTGGGCTTGCTGGATTGGCATGCCGCAGCTTGGTGCCCCTCCTTCCCACATCTGAAGCACGTCATGGACCTCAGTCTAGGTTTGGCATTGCTTTTTGTGATCCTGAAGTACTCTTTACGTGCGGGAGGGAAAGACTTGCCCCATTCGCCGGCATTGGTCCCGGGTGAGGTCAATCTCCACTTCATCTGCCAACACATACCAGTGTTTTAGAGTGCATGGGGCCTCGCGCGAGATGCAGATGTGGTAGATGTCATCGTTGAAGCCATCTTTGAAGTAGTCGATGAGGATGTCTTCCGGCCATGTGGCTAGCCGGCATGCCAACTCTCGGAACTCCTGGGTGTACACAGCCACCAATCGTCGCCCTTGGGTGATTGTCTTCATCTGGGTCCAAGCCTTGCGCTCAGCCAGTGACTGTCAGGGTTCCAAGTAACACACCCAACAGAATCAAAACTTCAAGGCAGGCATCTTCCTCAAAGTATAGATTTCTTAGGCATGTTGTATTGGCACATCTGGGGAAACCCGATTCTAACCCCCCCTTGGATTTCCCCCTAGTTAAAAGTAAAGTTTTCTTTCCTCCTTCCATGCAGTCCATCACATGGTCCAATCAGGTCATAGTCCAAGGGACACTTGGTCTCAGATCTCACCGCCTTGCACCTGGTGGGAAAGTCCTTGGTTCTCAGAGGAAAGAATTTTATTTTGGCTACAATCTCCTGGCTATCTCTACCTTCCTCCTCCCGTTCCCACAGCTCGATTCCTCCCCGCTGTGGCAATCTTGAAGGTGGAGGGGGAAAATGGCTCCAGGGCTGACAGGCTTCCCCCCCTTAGTTGAAGAGGACATCCTTCAACGAGAGAATCAGAGGGGTTTTAGTAACAACAAAGCTAGCCTCCCCTCCCCCCCCCGGGAGTCCCTTAGGCTTGTGGGGATGCCTATCGTGGAATTGCTTTACTAATCTCAGCTTTCACATCCCAACTTTTGACCTAGGTAGCTTCGGACAAGGGGTACCCCTGACTAAGTATTGCAAGCATCCACAATGCAGACGAGAGTCCAATATTTTCTTAACCTCGTAATGAGTCTCTACCTGCACTACAATAGGCTCTACCAGTCTCAACTGGGAGCCGACTGCCGGCTTTAACAAGCTGCTGTTAAAGACCGGATGCACTTTCCCTAGCACGCGTGGGAGTCTAAGCTGAACTGTTAATTACTTTCACTATGGTGAACGGCCCTATGAACTTTGGTCCCAGCTTTTTACATGGTAGCTTCAGTTTTAGATACTTTGTTGACAAGTACACTTTGTCTCCGACTCGGAAAGGAGGCTGGGGGGAGCGGCGTTTGTCAGCTTGTGTTTTATATGACTTTGCTGCTTCCACTAAGGTGCGCTTCATATTTTCCCAATCTTGCTTCAGTGATTCCATCCATTCACTCAGGGATATAGAGGATATCAGTTCCCGGGGTAATTCAGGCATGGGGACGAACTCCATGCCGCTGGTGACCTGGAAAGTGGTCAGGCCAGTGCTACTGTGCAACGTGTTGTTGTAGGCTACCTCTGCGAAAAGGTAACAAGTCTGCCCAATTAGATTGCTGATAGTCCACATAGCACCTCAAATACTGCTCTACCATGGCGTTCGTTCGTTCAGCCGCCCCGTTCGTGCTCGGATGAAAAGCCGAGCTAAGCTCCTGTGTGGACCTTATAGCCCTCAGGAACTCCCTCCAGAATTTTGCGGTAAACTGAATCCCCATGTCGGAAATAATTCTGCAGGGCACTCCATTCAGCCTGTATATTTACCTTATGAACATCCTAGCTAATTTCCTAGCTGAGAGTAGACCTGAGCAGGCAGTGAAGTGGGCTTGTTTCGAGTCAATCACGGTCCAAATGACCGTGTTCCCGCCACTCTCTGCGAGCTCGACTATGAAGTCCATGGCAATTTCCTCCCAGGGTCAGCTTGGGTCTGCCACTTGCTGGAGGAGCCTGGGGGTTTCTCGGGTCTCTTCTTCATGGCAGCACATGTGGCGCAACTTTTTACATAATCCCCCTTGTCTGCTTTAATTCTGGGCCACCAAAATTGCCTCCTGGCCAGGTGCAGGGTTTTTAGGAACCCAAAATGTCCGGCAAGCTTGGAGTCATGGCTGCGCTGTAGGATTTGAAGTCTCAAGCTGGAGGGGGCATACAGCTTGGCCCCCTTCCAGGCTAGTCCATCCCTCGGTTAGGGTGTCTCAGTTGTTGAACCACGGGTCTGCCGCGAGTGCTAATTTCAGAGCCTTTGTCATTTGGTCTCCTCCGGGGTTTTCTCGGTGCCCAGCTTGGCCTCTGGTGATGGCTTGAGCTGCCGGTTGTGAGGGAGGAATGATGGCGTGAATTATCTCCTCACGATGATTGTTGAATTGTGGTTTCCTAGACAAGGCATCAGCAAGCAGGTTCTTTCCCCCCTGGATGTACTTTAGTTCAAAATTGAACCGTTTAAAGTATTGCGCCCAGCAGACTTTTTTTAGGAGAGAGCTTCCGGGGTTTTTTGAGGGATTCTAAGTTTTTGTGATCAGTCCAAACTTCAAACGGCACCCTACTCCCCTCCAGGAAGTGGTCCAGGTGAGGAGGGCCCATCGGACAGCATATGCTTCCTTTTCCCATATTGCCCACCGCCTCTCGGTGTCTGTGAGCTTTTTAGATGTGTACGCACAGGGCTTTAGCTGCCCCTGGGGGTTGGCTTTGCAAGAGCACTGCTGCCACAGCCACTTTGCTGGCGTCTGCCTGGATGACGAATGGCCATTTGGGGTCGGGGTGCCTGAGGATGGGCTCCTCCATGAAAAGCCTTTTTACTCTCTCAAAAGCACGCTGGCAGTCTACGGACCTAGCCAGCAGCTGGCCCGGTCGCGGTTTTGGGGAACCCGCTATCTTCAATAATTCCATCAAGGGCAGTGCGACCTCAGCAAAGGCCGGGATGAACTGTCTGTAAACGTTTGCAAACCCCAAAAAGCTTTGGAGCTATTTGCGGGTGCTTGGGGGATTGCCAGTCTAGCAGCGCTTTCACTTTGCCTAGGTCCATTTCAATCCCTTCGTTTGACACTCGGTAGCCCAGGTAGTCTAGGGAGGTCTTGTAAAACTCGCATTTTGACAGCTTCGCGTATAGTTTGGCCGCTAGGAGTTTCTTCAGGACCTGACTCACTAGTTTAATGTGCTCTTCCATCGTTTCACTGAATATGAGAATGTTGTCCAGATAGACTAAGACCCCCCCCCTGGTAGAGGTGCTCATGCAGCACCTCATTGATTAGCTGCATGAAAAGTGTGGGGGCTCCCTGTAGTCCAAATGGCATCACTTTGAACTGGAAACTGCTTAGTGGGCAGTTGAAGGCTTTTTTCCACTTATCTCCCTCTTTGATTCGCACCCGATAGTAGGCCTCCTGTAAGTCCAGCTTGGTGAACACCTTTCCCTTTGCCAGGTGGTTTAGCATGTCCTTCATCAAGGGCAGGGGGTAGGTGGTTTCCACGCACACAGCGTTAATTCCTCTAAAATCAATGCAAAGCCTCATCGACCCGTCTTTTTTCTCTTTGAAAAGCACTGGGGCGGCCATTCTAGATTTGGTGGGCTGAATGAACCCCCTCGCAAAGTTGGTGTCGATGTACTTTCTCAGCTCATCCATCTCCCTGGGGGTTATGGAATATATTTTCGGCTTGGGTAGCTTGGCTCCTGGTACGAACTCTATCGCGCAATCGGTGTGTGTGTGTGTGTAAGGTGTTGCATTCGTGCTCGCTGAATGCGTCCGGCAGGTCCCGGTACTCTTTGGGCACTTGGGGGCAACCAGGTGGCGTGTGAGCGACGGCAGCAACTTTCTCGCCCATCCCAGGGTTGTGCAGTGGCCTTGGTGGCTGGGCCTTGTCCCTGGAGGGGGATGGCAGTGGCCCTACCCCTATTTTTAACTTCCGGTAGCCATCTTCCCACGTGATGGCGGGCCCCCACTTGTCCAACCAGGCGAGGCCCAGAATGACTGACTCCGTCATTTTTGGCGCCACCACAAAGCATATGAACTCCCAGTGACAGCCCATCTCCAACCTCACTGGTTCAGTGACTAAGGTGGCGGGGGTCTACCTATTAATGTCCCATCGACTTTCTCAAAGCGTATGGGGCATGCCAGGGGCGTTGTGCTTATCCCTAGCTTCTGTACCGTGGGGTGGCTGATTAGGCCATCTGGTGCATCCGGTGTCTATGATGGCCTCTATGTCCCCTTGAGCTCCCGTCCTGGGCACTACTATCTGCGATCTTATGGCAAAGGGGCAGATGGCCTCACTTACCATCGGGTCGTCTTTGCTGGCCTCACTGCTGTCACTCATGATGGCCAGTGGGGCTTCCGGAGCCAGAGTTTCACCCCTTTTTGTAGAAGGAGGAGGAACCTCAACGACTTGCTGGGCAAATCTCCCTTTGTCTGTTGGCTTGCGTGGGGTCCTCTTCACCTTGGGACTGGCTGGGGTCCGTGATTGGGGGACGGGCGCTGGAGCCAGGCACTCTGATGCTTGGTGGCCTTGCTGGCCACACCTGAAGCACCTAATGGCTGCAGTTGAGGCCAGTCTTGGCTCGTCTGGCTGATTCGTGCTGGTTTGGGGTCCCAGGGCTCGTTTAGGTTTTTTCTCTGGTGTGGGTTTACGGTGTGGATGAATCTCGAAGTCCATGGCCACTGCCATCCGGTACCACTCCTATATACGTTCAGGGACCCCTCGGAAGGCGCAAGCCTGTCGGAGGTCCTGGTCTAGGGCATCCTTGAAATGGTGGACCAGGAGGCGTTCCAGCCAGTCTTTTGGTTTTCCAGCCACTCTTCAGAATTCCCACACTAGTTCTTTAGTGGGGCGGCTCTTTTGCTTCAGGTCTTTGATTTCAGCCTTGGCCTCCTGTCCCTGGGCAGTATCTTTGAATCGGGTCCTTAGTAGCTGCAGAAACTCATCTGCGTCCTCCAGCTCAGGAGCCCATTCGTTGTGCAGTTGGGCTATCCATTCGGCCTCCTCACCATCCATGTTGTTGGCGATGGACGAGATAATCTCTTGGTCGGACTGGTAGTGACCTCCGTAGCAGTCGAGGTGGGACCAGATACGCCAGCTTTCCAATCAGTTCAAAAGTAACTGATTGGGATCAAATTTGTATGGAAATTTCAGCAGCCATCCGAAGACCTGCTTATTCTCTAAGGCAGCAGAACTCCACCCTTGTAATAGGCCTGAAATAACTGTTTGATGTTCTGTTTTTAGACCAGTGTCAAGATTCAGAAAGCCAGACCTTTTACCAGATTGGGGATTCATGGGAGAAGCATGCTCATGGAGTGAGATATCAGTGTTACTGTTATGGCCGGGGTATTGGAGAATGGCACTGCCAGCCTTTGAACACAGGTAAGAATCCAAATCTATGAATGAGGGAGACCACATGACTAGTTTTCACATGACATGGTATGCTTTCTAAGTACATTATAATAATTTTTAAATCATCATTTTAAATAGAGAGAGAAAAAAAATCCGGAAGTCATTGAATCAAACATAAAGATCCTATAATTACATCATTGGCTGTGCTAATCAGACACATGACCATGGGTGGGTTGTGTGCTGGCACACGCTAACGCACGCGCGCACTCCCATTTTTGGCACACAAGAAGAAAAAGGTTCGCCATCACTGATATAGGGCTCTTGTCTTTTAAAGGTGATGTTGAAGATCCTCCTTTAGCCATTGCACTCAGTGCCCTTTTTTCTTGCTTTTAGGAAAGAAGCCCTCTCAAGCTAATTGTTTTTGTTTGAATACTAGTTGATTTTGATTGTCATCAAGTTTTAAATTATTTTAATTCATTTTTAGTTACAGTAATCTAGCCTATTTTCACATTTACTTAAAGACAAGTAAATGTCCTCATTTGGTTTGGAATAATATTTATGGAGGTTTGCAAATGTAAAAAAAGATTCTTCTTACCCTCAGAGAGCAAGGACATCTCATCCTTCACCCAGGTACCATTTTTGTATTTTAAGCACTTTTATTGTAAGAAGGGAGGGTAAGTCACTTCAGCATTCTCCTGGATGAGAGTGGCATCTAATTCCCAGTAAACAGCCTAGGACAGCAAGTTTAAAATAGTGAAGTATAGGGGGATGGGCAAGTTAAGCAGTGTGTTATGGTCTAGCTAGCTAGCAGTAGAGTCAGACAAGGGGGAGGGGGAGCCTGGCTCAGCTTTGGATCCTTTAGAAGGCTCTGATGAGGAAGTAGAATCAGAGGCAGATGCAGAGCCGGGCCTTCTGTCTGCCCCCAGGTGGAGAGGCAGCTGTCTTTGGGGCCTGAGCTGAGTGAGGGGAAGGAACAGATGGGGCCCATCCCAGATGCACATATGCGTAGAAAAGAGAAACGAGGAGAGCAACGGAAGGCAATAAGCCAGCTCTCAGGGAAAAGAAGACGTAGACACTAGCCAGCCTCTCCCTGGCTGGGAAATAAATTGTAGAGGTTTGGGAGTGGCCTGTTGTTGCAGACAACCATTCGTTTTCCAGTGTACATCAATCAAGTCAGAATCCTTTGCCAGAACCAGATTTGTCGGGACTAATTGCTCTGTATTTGAATGCCAATTGAGTCTCCCTACTGGGACACAATAGGTAGTGCATTTGCCTCAGCCTGTGAACAGGAACTGTTTCTGCTTGGCTTAACCATTGAAGGACTTCTTTATCTTGAGTTCTCATGTGAACAGAGACTGTTCTTGCCCTGTTTCAGAAGGGGAAAAAACTTTCATTTGTGACTAATTACTTTTGGGGTTGTTTATCCAACGTGACAAGACTGTTCCTTCCTGTTTGAATAAAGGGGTTTGTTTTACTTGTGAGTAAGTGGTTTCTCATTGCTTGCGAAGGCTGGGTCAGAACACAGTGTGGTTTTGCACCTGTGCTGAGATATTATATGTGCAGCCACTTATAACTTTGTGTTGAGATGAATAGCACATTCTGGTGAACGTTGAAGTGAAACAGTATAAATTAAACTCTTAGATTCCTTCCATTGGATTTTGAAATGAGCCCCAGGAAGTCTTATCCAACTGTTAAAATAAACTTCTAATGAAGTTATGTGAAATATGTACTCTCAAAGTAGTGGTCAATGCCTTTCCTTACATATACCTTGTTTGAGAAAATATATATATATACATAATCAAATAACCGAGGGTTGCTTTGGGACTTGGGATACTTTTGAAATGGGGGTTGTTTTTATGGAAGCTTTTTAAACATTCCACAGGTATTCCACTTATCCAAATTAATACATAAAATGGAGAACTTTTTAAAAAGGAAGAGTTTAATTGCTAAAATAACAGATATTTTTGCAGAGTAAGTTATTTTGGTGATGTACTATGGGAATCTCTGTCTTTTTCACAAAATTCTGTAGGCTCATTCAGTTACTAAATTAATCAACATTTAACTGGGAAATTTATGCAAGTGATTATAAAAATTAAATAAACTAAAAAATGAGCTGGGGATTTAGTGACCTTGACTACTTTTGAGTGATGTCAGCTAATCAGTAAAGGTGTTGAATTGCAGAGTAAGCATACACTTTTTAATTAAGCATGTAATTAGATTGTGGTACTTTGTATCATGAAAACCCAGGAAATTCAGCTAATTGACCAAATTACAATTGTTAATAGAGTTCATCGGAGAAGTCCATGGAGGTCTAGCTATGTCCAGCCTTTGAGGACCCTATTCTTGCTGAAAATAAAAAGATAACATATGAAAATAAAATAAGAACTTCTAAAAAGGGAGATAATGCAATATTTTTTCGAAAAATAAAATTTAAAAAGCAAATGGCCACATTTGAATTCTTTTGAGAGGAAGGCCAAATGGTCATCCTCTCTGTCACTCTGCCACATTGCATTGGGGAGGGTATGAGAGTCCCTGATTGCAAGGATCTTATTTTGTTCTCTGCCTTTTAGGTTATTGTAACCCACCCTGGCCATACAAATGCTATAAACAAATCAATAGACCAGAGAGAACCATGTGGTGTAAACAGAGAGGTTTATATTCTGCAGCGAATGGCAACTAGGATGGGGTTTTTAGGTTTAAAAACATGGAAGAGAGGGATTTGATTGGGACTTTCCTTCCCAAGCTTCTACTTTTTACCTCCTTTCCCACTCATGGGGGAGTATTTTTTCCCCAGTGCTTAAGGCTGCATGTGGGGGAGTGATTTTGGTGGGAATTGCAATGAAGCATCATCTCACTGAAAAACCTTAGGTATAGCTGCTGGTTTCCCACATGCATATAACATAAAAGATAGATTCAGTCTAATTTTTTCACCTGAATGTAAGGAACATAAAATAGAAATCCAGAAACCTTTCAAGAATAAATAAACAACAATGGAATAAATTTGGTCTGTTGCTTAAGGCACCAGGATAGAATGAAGAAGATCATGAATTCTATTCCCATCTTAGCCATGAAAGCCAGCTGGGTGACTTTGGGTCAGTCTCTGTCTCTCAGCCCAACTCGTCTCATAGGGTAGTAGTTGTGGAGAAAAACAGGAGGAATAAGTTTGCCACCTTGAGTTATTTGTAAAAATCATAAAGATGGGATCCAAATAAATAAATACATTACACAAACAAGGCTACAGGATTTCCAGATGGCAGCAAAGAGATACAGAAAAGTGCTACCATCTCACCATCCCTTGATTTTTTACAATCCAAATCTGTAAGCCCCAACGTTAGTAAAGTTCTGTTCTGAGGATTAATTTATAAAAAACACAGTGGTTATGAAAAGCATTTACTTATGTGTTCTTATGTAGCAGCAGCTCTCAACTGGGCACCAGTTCTTAGTATTTATACTCAAGTACAGCTTCCCTCCTACGCATAGAGCCTTGGTTTTAAACAAATATTAGTACATAGTTTAAGTAAACACCTGTTTTTCTTTCATACCACTTTCCTGTCAGTTGTCTAGGGGACCAGTTCCTAAAACAAGAGGAAAGAATAATATTTAAAAGTTCTACATATAGAGTCCTAATTTTTGATGCCTAGACTCATTGACAGGAAAGACGATACACCTTTTATTTGCACCTCTCCCTTAATCAGTTTGGCTACAGATCTCATTGCAAAGGTAACTAAAAGTGAAACGTTTTGTGAAAACTAGTTTATGAAAATCAGGATATTCTACTGGTAGCCCAAATTGGAAGCACCATTAAGAGGTAGCAAACAGACTAAACTAATAAGGATAATCTTAATTTTAGGTTCCCCTGGTCACCCTGTTCAAGTGATTATCACAGATGTTCCAATTCAACCTGATTCTCATCCTATCCAGTGGATTGTACCCGAGTCCTCTCACATTTCCAATTATATTCTTCGCTGGAAACCGGTAAGCCTTTTTGTCATATATTGATCAACTTTTTCTTAATTCAGACATTCAGAATTTCTTATAGATTTACATTTGCAATTCAACTAGATCATAAAAAAGCATTTTATTTCTAAGTTTAGATTTATGTTAATACTTGGCAGTGCTTTCTAACTTGGCTAAGGACATACTCTGTGTGCTGCAAGGGATTGGGCAGTGTGTCAGGATTGATGGATAGATGCCTTAAAAGAACCACCTCTTTTTCTGGACTTGTGTGTGTTTTCTTTAGAAGGTTGGTTCTTGAAGCAAGTAACAGAATTTATAAAGCAAAGCTTACATTATTTATAGTGGGGACACAGTTGCACAGTGGCTTAATGATGCTGTAATTGCCGGCAGGGTGCAAGACAGGGTGAGCTCCCATCGCTCGCTCCCTGGCTTCTGCCCATCCAGAAGTTCGAAAGCATGCAATTGTCAGATCCCAAAGAGTGATCGTGCCATTCAGTTGAGAGAAGGGGGGGCCTTGGGTTTGATTTATTAGCATTGCATGTGTCAACTGACGATTTACAATATATACCCAGGCGCCAAACATCCTGAGATCTCTTCACTTTTGGAGAAGGTTTATGAGGGGCAATGTGGGATGTTTCACTTCAATGGATAACAGAAGATGGTCAGAGAAATGTATGTTTATCCGGTTCCCAGAGCAGTTGATAAAGAAAACATTTTCACACTTGTGTATTGGCTAGAATCTGCATTCTGGCTAATGGGAGGGGGCTCTACTGCTTTAACTCTAACCGCTTTGCCTAAGGGTATTCAGACGTTGCTTTGAATGGAATGCTTTCACTTCTGCTTAATAAAAGATCCTTTTGAAATACATTGTTTCAAAAGTTCTCGCTTTCTTAAGTTAGACGGAGAGGCAATCCTTACAGAAAGCAACGTCTGCAGAACGGTCAACCCAGAGAAGCAATCTTCGCTCTACTGAGGGGACCCTGCAAACCACGTCCGAGCAAAACAGTGAGCACGGAGAAGCCGAATGCTGGGGGGAGACATCAACCACCACCCAGCCGGACGCCTGC
>QLTV01004007.1:944083-962831 GCA_003457575.1 Thermophis baileyi | reverse complement strand
ATAACAGAAGATGGTCAGAGAAATGTATGTTTATCCGGTTCCCAGAGCAGTTGATAAAGAAAACATTTTCACACTTGTGTATTGGCTAGAATCTGCATTCTGGCTAATGGGAGGGGGCTCTACTGCTTTAACTCTAACCGCTTTGCCTAAGGGTATTCAGACGTTGCTTTGAATGGAATGCTTTCACTTCTGCTTAATAAAAGATCCTTTTGAACTACATTGGCTCAGAAGTTCTCGCTTTCTTAAGTTAGACGTAGAGGCGTTCCTTAATAACAGAAGATGGTCAGAGAAATGTATGTTTATCCGGTTCCCAGAGCAGTTGATAAAGAAAACATTTTCACACTTGTGTATTGGCTAGAATCTGCATTCTGGCTAATGGGAGGGGGCTCTACTGCTTTAACTCTAACCGCTTTGCCTAAGGGTATTCAGACGTTGCTTTGAATGGAATGCTTTCACTTCTGCTTAATAAAAGATCCTTTTGAACTACATTGGCTCAGAAGTTCTCGCTTTCTTAAGTTAGACGTAGAGGCGTTCCTTACAGCAATATTGCAAGTAGATAAATGGGTACCACTTTGGTGGAAAAAATTAATTACGTTCATGTGTGCGGAGAGCGGAAGCTGGCGCACTGAACCTGGCTGGACGTGAGGTAATGCAGCACGAGACGAAGCTGGCTGGACGTGAGGTAATGCAGCACGAGACGAAGCGAGACTGGCAGAGATGCCTAGAAGAGCCAACAAGCGAGCATTGCTAGTTAGCTTGGTGTAAACTAGTTCACCCTCTGTGGTGTAACAAGTATAGATTTCCCTGACATTGTATGCAATAAAATAATAAAATAAAATACATAATTTATTTTCAACAAAGCCACTTGGCTGGAATAGTAATAGATGCTGTGTGTAATTGCGTCAGGATTGTGTGTTATGTTTATCTTCCCCTCTCTCCTTCTGGATTTTTGATATTTTGGTACTTGAGCTGTGCATATTTTTTATCTTAGAGCATATATATCTCTTCCCTTTCTTTTCTTGTTTTTCTTTTGAGCAAATTGTGTATTATATTCTAATTGAGAAATTATCTCATCAGATCTCATTTTCAACTATTGTCACATTTGCCATCCTTTACAAAGAGTATAAATTCATTTTATTCATTTCCTCATTTTTGACTGTTAATGAAGGTGTTAATGAATTATTCATTGGCTTTTCATTGGGTGGTTTAATAAGCTCTATTTTAGTCACATTCCTGTATTTTAGGATAGAAGAACGCTTGTCTGCAGTCAGATTTTAGGGCTGTTTCAGTTCTCATAGGATTCAGTGGAAAGCTTTCCTGCACAAGTTTGTTATCTCTAGCCAAACTCTTTTTTACCAATCTTTGTAAGATGCCACCAATTTGTCCATCTTCCAAATAACTCACATTGCAGTCCCAGAAATCAATTTCTCCCCCTCTTCCACTGAAATGTACGTTGAATTTGAAGACAAGAATTAGTATTTGCTCTGTTTTTGCAGACGATTTTTTGTTCTTTTCCAAACATTATTGCTAAAAATAATCTGATAGCAATTAAAGCTAGTAGTAATAACCACAGTAGAAAGAAACATTGCAAAATTCTGCTACTGAGTATTCTCATGCTGATATCTATTATGTTTAATTCCATTAGAAAAATTCTGGAGTGCAATGGAAAGAAGCTAGAATTCCAGGCTATTTAAATTCCTACACAATCTCAGGTCTGAAACCTGGTGTCATTTATGAGGGACAGCTTATAAGTGTGCAGCATTATGGTCAGAGAGAAATCACCCGCTTTGAATTCACTACCTCTAGTACATCAGCTATTTCATGTAAGTGTTTTGATTTGTCTTTATTGCATTTTATTACCCTGGACTGTTTATTTGCATTACAGGTAGTCCTCGACTTATGACTACAATTGAGCCCAAAATTTCTGTTGCTAAATGAGACAGTTGTTAAGTGAGTTTTGCCCCATTTTATGATCTTTCTTGCCATAGTTGTTTAGTGAATCATTGCAGTTGTTAGTGACACAGTTGTTAAGTGAATCTGGCTTCCCCATTGCTTGTCAGAAGGTCGCAAAAGACGATCACATGACCCCAATACACTGAAATTAGCATAAATATGAGTCAGTTGCCAATCATCTGAATTTTGATTACATGACCATGGGGATGCTGCAACATTGTAAGTGAAAAATGGTCATGTCACTTTTTTCAGTGTCATTATAACTTTGGTCACTAAATGAATTGTAAGTTGAGGACTACCTTTTATATTATTTCAACTGTATATGTTAATGTAAGGATTGAAGTTGACATGTGGAGTTTACACAGTATAGAAGTGAAATTTAACACATAAATAAACAAATAAGATTTTGAAAGTGAACGTTAACCTGCAGGGTAAAGCAATGTACCTTTGTCAAATCCTTTAGCTCTATTTAGTTTCTATCCCTTCTGGCTCTAAGACAGAATGAAGACATTGTTACTGTTTTCAACCAAGATTATTCATGCCTTGAAACCAAAATATAAATTCTGCTGTTCTAAATGGAGTGCTAATAGCTGTAGGAGTTGTCTTAACCGCCATTACCCTTAATAATTCTCCATTATCTTCCTAAAGAACATGATTCAGCTAAGAATTTCTTATTATAATGGATGATATAGACATGTGTCATCGGTGCTAATCCTGAATTAATACCAATATTACAGTACTACCTATAGCAGTCGTAGCAATGAGGATAAATCTGCATTCATTTATAGCTTACATAGCGTTTTTTCACAATATATTATCAGCTAAATATCCCCATATCTGCAGATATTAATTACTTGTTTGTGTCTGAAATTCAGACTTGCCTGCTATATACATGGTTACTCTACTATTTTCTGTCCATCTAGTCATGGATGAAAATACCTCTCTGTTTTTGAACTTGTTATTTTTTTTTACTATCAGTTTAACTGTACAGTTTATTTTAGTGGTTAAAAAGTTATAGAAATCATACTTACATTTATTTTTTCATGAACAGAAACAGAACCAAGGAGCCAAGTCTCCATGAAAAATACTGCCATTTTATACTTTGATCTTTGCTTTGCAGCTAGTCGTGTGGCGGGAGAAACAACAGCCCTTCCCTCTGTCGTCTCTATTTCTGAATCTGTCACAGAAATCACAGCCAATAGTTTTGTGGTCTCTTGGGTTTCTGCCTCAGACACTGTGTCAGGATTTCGGGTGGAATATGAACTGAGTGAAGATGGTGATGAACCTAAATATCTTGGTAAGGAAGATAGCCAATCTAATAAGTCACAGAATCAGATGGCATAAATAAAGTTAATCTCTCACATTCTAAAATTCTTATCTTGTATAGCTAGCCTGGATAGTATCTGCTATTCAGACTCCAAATCCCATAAGCCTGAATCTGAAGGTTCATAGAACTTCTTGAATGTATATTCAAATACATTTATAGCCTGCAGTCAGACAAATCTCTCTTGAAAATTTCCTTCAAAAGCAGTGCTTCAGAATATGTAAATCCAGAATCAATGCATCTCTTTCTAAATCATTAATTAAAAGGGTTTTGTTGCTCATGTATCGCAATGGTTAGAATGCAGTACTGCAGGCAAACAGCCTACAGCTTGGAGTTTGATTCTGACGGGGTTCAAGGTTGACCAGCCTTCCGTCCTTCCAAGGTCAGTAAAACGAGGACCCAGATTGTTGGGGGCAATATGCCGACATTGTAAACCGCTCAGAGAGTATTGTAAAGCATTGTGGAGTGGTATATAAGTCTAAGTACTATTGCTATGTGTTTGCTTTCAAAGATACTCCATGGGTGTAATGGAAGCAACCAAACAAGCCTGAAAAAATGTATAACATACACATTCCCCAAAGAAGTCTCAATATCATAACCCAGGGAAAAGAGTAATTAAAGTGAGTCCATACAGTATCATCAAAATAGATCTGGAGCTGCAAGGCCACTATGTTCTCAATCACCTTACATAAGAATGGAACAGTACAGACTGCCCTATAATTAGAGAAATCTGGGCCAAGGGAGAGCTTATTTAAATAGAATCCTTTTAATTGTTGCATCCTTTAAGAAAGTGGAAATGTGTTGCATGTCCAAAGAGACATTAATTAAGCTCTCTTTACTATGGGGCTACTGGCCAGATTAATCAGCCAGAAGAAGCAAAGGTTGAAAACCAGGCAGTAGCCCTTATCTTCTTCCACTTCCTGAGATATACTGTCTGTAAGTAATGGATACAGTAAGTTCAGAAGGAGCAGTTGTCAAAATTATCTCCCTATGACCGGCCCCAACATTGTAATCCCTGTCCACGGCACATTTGGCACATCTGACAACAAAAATTGATGTCAATGGTTGAATAAAGCTTACAAATGAAAACTCTTTTCTGTTTATCTCCTGATGCTAATACATAAAGATCAACTGCTTGGCTTCCCCAAAGGAGAGCCCTATTCAGGATTGCTTCTTGAAGGGCCACATCCCTTTACATGTGGACAATAAAGGGGCTTCAGCTGGGCAATCTTGGGCAATTGCTACTGTCAGTTCTTCTCTCACAATGCTTATCCAAAATAAGACATTCTGAAGAAATTCATATGAACTTATGGAAGTATTCTGATCTGAAATTTTGCGAGATAAACAAAGAAAATTCTAATGCTATTCAATCTTTTGTTACTGTAAGTTTATGAATTGAATGTATTCATTTTCACTAAAGAATGCAACCTATGACCTACTATTTTATTTTCTTCTTCTTAAAGATCTTCCAAATACGGTCAATTCGGTTAGCATTCCCAACTTGCTTCCAGGTCGTAACTACATTATCAAAGTCTATCAAATTTCAGAGGAAGGAGAGCAAAATCTAATTCTTTCAACAACACAGACAACAGGTATATTTGCTATCAGACAGGGACAGATGGATATGGGCATTTTCTCTCTGAAAACTGAAAGTTGTTCAATCAACTTTCTTAATTATTATCTCTCTACACAGCACCTGATGCTCCTCCTGATCATCTTGTAGAAAATGTTGATGATACTTCAATTCTTGTCAGCTGGAGCAGACCAGAAGCTCCAATCACAGGTCTGAATTGTCAGCCTATATCTGTTTTGGAGCTTGGGGGCCTGGGTGGATTCCTTCCATTTGTAAGATAGGAAAGTGTGTTAAGCATATCTGACAGCCAAAAGAAATTGTACGTCTGAAGCTCGACTGGCCTTTACTGTCTGTTTGATTGAATTTGATTTATAAAGCAACCTTTTTCTTGTTTATAAATTATACTTGATGTAGACTCACTGCATCATAAAACTATGGTTTACCAAAAAAGATGGTCTGAACAAAGATGGGTAATTTAGCATATGGAAGAACACCAAATCTTTTTTGACTGTGCTGTTGGCTGACTGCATGTTTTGCTTTACAAGGTTACCGGATTGTTTATACTCCTTCGCTGGAAGGTAGCAGTACAGAACTCAATCTCCCTGAATCTGCTACATCTGTGACACTCAGTGACTTGATGCCTGGTGTTCAGTACAATATCAGCATTTATGCTGTGGAAGAGAACCAGGAAAGCACTCCTATTTTCATTCAGCAGAAAACCACAGGAGTGCCAATGGAAGGTATTAATGTATTTCTGTAATTTTGTGATTTTGGGGGGGGAGGGGTATGTTCTCTTTTTTCCTTCTTGGATTCCAGAATTGTTCTCTTGAAGGCAGTATTTATTTATTGCATTTATCTATTCATTTTATTTAACAAATATAACTGCCCATTCTGCAAAAAGTGATTCTTAACAATGTACAATGATCTAATAAGGCAACAAATATTTAAAAACAAGTCTTATTAAAAATATAAAATAACCTATAATTAAAAATACAAACTACCAGGCACAGGGGAAAGTAAATATTAACAGTGATGGAGTCATCTTAAAAAGGCCACATACATTACAAGAACAGATTGTTTATTTTTCCTAGTGTTGCTGCAAATGCAAGGTCCACTTTTTTTGGATCAATTGAGTGTTTATCCATTTGGTTGCAACAGGAACTGTATGATTGGCTTGATACCTGAGCCTGACTTTGTGGCCTGAAAGAGTGACTGGCTCAAGGTCATCCAGCCAGCCAACTTTCATGCCTAAGGTGGGACTAGAACTCACAATCTCCTTGTTTGTAGCCTGTGCCTTAACCACTAAAACAAACTGACTTTCAAAAATTAAAATTGAATTGATTTTTAAAAAACAATTTCTAGTTTTTGATATACCAATTGTTTGCTTTTCTAATTTTGAGTGATTTAGAAAATGAGATATATTTGCTTTTACTTTTTATCTGGTAGTCAATTTTGGAGAATAGAGCTGTGTAAAGGAACACTGCAACCACACTTAAGTTTTCCACTGTTTTATTTTTATATTACTGTCTGCTTCTCAGTCATGATGATATCTTGGCAAGATAGAAAGCTATATGCTGGTTTTGTCTTCAGTAAGAACACTTTTCATGGACTGTCTCTATGGGATTTCAAGGAACATTGAAAAAAAAGGATCAGCAGCAGTTTTTGCTGAGAGATTAATTTTGAAGCAGGACAGAAGGAAGAGGGTAGTTGTGATGATACATTGTCAAAGTTTCTGTTTTCCAGCATTTCTTACCATTCATTAAACGTTTTCTCTTGTACATCTATTTGGCTAGATGAGATTCATCCTCCCCAGGACCTTCAATTTCTGGAAGTTGCCAGTGACAAAATCACCATCATGTGGAGCCCCCCTGATAGTGCAGTGATTGGCTATCGTGTAGAGGTTATTCCAATTAACCGCCCTGGGGAACATGGTCAGAGATTACCCGTTACCAGATATACATTTGCTGAGGTCACGGAACTTTTGCCTGGAACAACGTACCTTTTCAAGATCTACACTATAGGACAAAACACGGAGAGTGAACCATTAACTGGAGAACAAACAACGAGTAAGTTTGTTTTCTCTAATTCAGTGTATAGATTTTCCACAAATTCATCCTGTCAGAAATTCCATCATTTCACAAAGCCTGTAATAAAGAATTTAGTAGGATGAATCCATTGGCTTTGCTAAGCAGTGAGAGGTCCGCTATCCTGTAGCCCAAGCCTTCTCCTCAGCAAAGTTTTCCTAAAGGAGTCAGCAAGAAGAGAGGGATGAACTGCCAAACATTTCCAGCATCTAGGTAGTTCTATCAAGGCCCCTTTTTTGTTTTTATACAATGCACAAGTCTAGAAGGTGGACTGGAAACTCCAGGAAAGTAATGGCATTCCTCAGAGTGGTAACAGATACAGGTGAATGAGATGTCTACAACTGCTATGTAAGCCATCTACTCTCTCCTTTGTCTCCATTTGTCCTGGAGGAGAAGGGAGAAAGGTCAATATAGAGCAAGATCTGTCTTTGTCTGGTACTTCGTGGCAAGAAAGGAGAAAAGTATGAACGTGTGTGTCCTCCCTCCCTCCCTTGAAATAAATCTCTTTTTTACCATTCTTCCCTCCTCTTCCCTTCCCACTCCCAACATACCTCCTCCTCTTTGTTTCTGGTCTTTTGAATGTCCTTATCTTCTCTAAGCTGTTAGTAGCAGATTACTGTATACCATGGGTATCAAACTCGCTGTGTCACGTTGCTGTCACATGACGTTTCGTGACGTTTTTCCCCTTCACGGAGCTGGGGTGGGCATGGCCTGCGTGTGACACATCCGGCCCGTGGGCCGCCAGTTTGACACCCCTGCCAGTATATACTGTTTGTGTGTGTGTGTGTGTGTGTGCGTGTGCGTGCACGTGCACGTGTGTGCGTGTTTGTGTGTGTGTGTGTGTGTGTGTGTGTGAGAGAGAGAGAGAGAGAGAGAGAAATGTGACAATTCAGTCTACGTATAAGAAAGCCTAAAAGGAAGTTATCTAAGACTGCAGCCTTGAATAAAGTCATTTAATTCTTTCAAAATTTCACTTCCCATACCACCTCCTCCTTCCTAAATATTGCATTCAAACAAATAAAAGAAAAATGAATCTTCAGGTGAGAGGGTGTGAGAAAATCAGCTGCAATTCTGTTTCCTCCTGGATACAGTCAAAGAGATACATGAAAATAGTGTTGGGGAGTTCAAAGGCAGCAAAGGAATAAGGATCTGCAGCTCCTTTGACTCTGGCAGCACCATTGGAAAAAGCAAAAGAACCCATACATTTGGGGTACTTTCACTGAGACTGTAAAATTCCTCATTCACAGAATTTAATAGTGTCTTTTCTTTCATTTGTAATTATCCCACCACTTCTCCCATCTACTTTCCACAACAAGCCATGATGGAGAAAAAGGAGCAATGGGCTAGTGTATTTTGATTGACAGGAGCCCATCATTGGAAGGCATTCCATTTGTAAGGCCCTGGCTGCCTTTCTGGTTTGAGATTTTTTTTCCTAATGAATAATTTAATCTGCTATTTTAGATTGTGATGTTATAAAACCTACAGGTCAAATTAAACCTGGAATTCACATCAAATAATTATTTAATTATTCATGATCACATCAATAGATTAAGGTGCAGTATTAGTATGATTTTGAAGCAAATTTAGTAACTTGCTAAATGTGCTCTCATGTGAGTTGATTTGTATACTGAGAGCAAGATGCAACAGATAATGATGAATTAGATACCAAATGTATTTTAAAAGAAAGAATTCTTAGTTTGAGCTAATGATAGATTTCTGACACTGTATTTATCTGAGAATATAGAATAATAGAGTGGGATCTTGGAGGTCTTCTAGTCTAACACTCTGCTCAAGCAGGAGACCTATACAATTTCAGACAAGTGGCTATTCAGTCTGTTTTAAAAGTCTCCAGTGATGAAGCACCCACAACTTCTGAAGACAAGTCGTTCCACTGATTAATTGTTCTCACTGTTTAGAAATTTCTCCTTAGTTCTAGGTTGGTTCTCTCCTTCATTAGTTTCCATCCATTGTTTTTTGTCTTGCTTTGTGGTGCTTTGGAAAATAGGTTGACCCCTTCTTCTTTGTGGCAGCCCCTCAAATATTGAAACACTGCTAGCATGTCACCCCCAGTCCTTCTTTTCTCTAGAATAGCAATACCCAAATTCCTGCAACTGTTCTTCATATGTTTTAGTTTGCGGGCTCTTAATCATCTTAGTTGGTCTTCTCTGCACTCTTTCCAAAGTCTCAACATCTTTTTTATAATGTGCTGACCAAAACTAGATGCAGTATTCAAAGTATGGTCTTACTAAGATTTTATAAAGTGGTACTAATACTTCACGGGGTCTTGTTTCTGTGAGTCCCTGACCACTAAATCCAATACAGCACAACCAACACAAACCCTAAAAAGAATTATACTGCCATACCTCAAAAATATCTCAGAAACCACCAACAGACTACAGGTAGTCCTCGAGTTACGAATGTAATGGAGCCTGCCCATTCCATTCGTAACCCGAGGATTCGTGGGAGTGAATCTCGTACCTTGAATGGGATCACTTCCTCCTTTCGCTCATGCATTCGCTGATCGAATGCGAGGCGCATTAGGTGCACATGACTTATTTCAGGGTAGGGAAGGTCATGGGGGGTCTACTGATGGAACAGGCCACCCGCCTAAGACCACCCAAGGCCTCCCTGACCCACTGAAATACCTCATGCTCCCCACAATTGCTTCCCCCTCCACCTGCCGCACTGGGTCACTTACCTTGTGAAGATCTAGCAAGCCGTTTCCTCTCCAGCCTCTCAGCTGCGTGTGCCCCTGTGCAGTTCCATTCAAGCCTCTGCAGGCCTGGCCTGGCAGGTTGCCGGCCAAAATGGAGCTTCTGAGGGGCGAATCTGGCCCTCCGACGCTCCGTTCGTTCCTCCACGGTCCTCCCCCAGCCTGTTGCAGCCTGAAATGGAGCTTCTGGGGGCTGGATCCGCCCCCAGAAGCTCCGTTTTGGCCTGCAATGGGCCGGGGGAGGCCTGTGGAGTGCCGAATGGAGCGTCGGAGGGCTGGATCCACCCCCAGAAGCTCCATTTCGGCATGCAATGGGCCGGGGGAGGCCCGCAGAGGGCCGAACCAAGCCTCGGAGGGCCGGATCCGGGCCCTGGAGGCTCCATTTTGGCCTGCAACGGGCCAGGGGAGGCCTCTGGACACCCAAGTGGGGCCTCTGAGGGGCGGATCCACCCCTCAGAAGCTCCATTTCGGCCGGCAACGTGCAGGACAAATGTTGCAGAGCCTCTGCAGTAAGGACAAACAACTGCCGTGGTGCTGCAAGGTTTGTACTTTTGGGCCTTGTTCGCAAATGCTAGGGGGCGCTTATCGCGTAAGTTCGAACATTCACTAAGGGAATGCTCGTAACCCGGGGATTACCTGTACTACAACCACATAGAATTGGCATAGCACACAAGCCAACTAAAGCCTTTCAAAACATTCTAAGCAAACAAAAAGACCCAGCAACCCTAGAAGAAAAAACAGGAGTCATCTACAACATACAATGTAAGAACTGCAACAACCACTGTGTAGGACTAACTGGCAAAAGACTGGCAGAATGCATCCAAGAACACCAACTAGCAGTCAGAAGACATGATGAAAATTCTTTAATTTCACAACATATAGACAGATTTAACCATAGTTTCAATAGGGAAAATGTGACAATCCTAGACCAGGCCAAGTCCAAAAATGCCAGGGAATTTCTAGGAGCCTGGCACTCTGACAAATTAGCCATCAATAGACATTAACAACATCTATTGGCTATGCAAAAGAGACAATCAGCCAGCCCAAAGACCTTAGAACTTCTCCACCAGCAATCAGCACCCAGATCAGCATAGATTAACTCCAAGGTTAACTTCAGACCAACAATCAAGTAAACAATACCCCAATCAAGAAACTGCCAAGAGCCAACAGTAAACAGCCGAAACCAAAGAATTTCTCTCCCACCAACACTGACAGGGCAAGCCACCAGAATATAAACTGATAGCAAACAGCTATCCTTACTAGCACTGATGATATTACCTAGTTTGGGTAATGAAACGTCTGCAAGAAAACAAGCTTAGAGAGCACCAAGGATCCCTCATTTCAACCATGAGCTTACAAATATTCTACTTTATTGATTCTATGCCTCTGTTTATGCAACCAAAGTTTGCATTAGTTTTTTTGGCTGCTGCTGCACACTGTTGGCTCATATTTAATGATTATCCACTAGGATTCCAAGATCCCTCTCACAGTTAACTCCTTTTGAGCCAGATTTCACCTAGTCTATACTTGTACGTTTGATTTTTCCTGCCTTATGTGTAAAACTTTACTTTTCTCTACATTAAATTTCAGTCTAGTCCCCTAGTGAAAAGGAGATCAGTTATTCTTTTATCACTTTTTTCCCTGTGAGTAAGCCAGACTGTTTTCAATGCTGAAGAAAAATCATTCTTCAAACATTTAAAACTTTGCTTGTGAAATCTGCATAAGTTTCCCTGTACTTCCACTGCAAATATATTTGATCATTTTCAATTGATAATCTTATTCACACCCTGGTCAGTGTCTCTTCGCATTTCTACCATCGGGCAGAAGACATTGAAACATAGCCAGCCGAACAAATGGGTTTAAAAATAGTTATTATCCTTGGGCTGTCAGACTCTTAAACACAACCACAATCACTCCACGCACACGCGGAAACGTATGACTAGTTTTTCTTTTTCTTTCTTTTTCTTTCTTTTTCTTTCTTTTTCTTTTTTCCTAATTACTTGCATAGGTATTATTCTTTATATATACTATTTATGTTGTTTGTATTTTTTTGTCATGGATTGCACCAGTGAGGCTAAAACCAATTTCATTGTATACATGATGTACAATGACAATAAAGGCTATACTACACTATTATAAACAGCATGGCTTAGAATAATTAAAATATTGTGCATGAGGGAACAGTATAGAAGTGAATGTGTATTAGTATAAGGAACATGCCAGAGGTTTAAAAAAACTTAGGGATAAGTATGTTATGCTCATTTAGTTTGAATTATCAGTTTACTAGAATAAGGATCGTAGACTAAGTTTAACTCGTGACTTGTGTCATTTTGAACAATAGTTTTAGAATCTGTTTCTCACTGAAGCAGTAGACATCCGTGTAGGTTTCCCTGTGCAATTGTGTCCGACTAGGACGTGGTGCTCCGTTTCTTGGTGCTGGGAGTCAGTGTTGTCCGAAGACATTTTCCATAGTCATGTGACCAGCATGTACGGAACTCTTATTACCTTCCCACTGAAATGGTACCTATTAATCCATTTATTTATCTATTAATAGGATTAATTTATCTATTAATCCTATTAATGGTGTTTGCATGTTTTGAATTGTTTGGTGGGCAGGACATCTGTGTAGCCATTATTTACAAATCAGATTAGACTGAATTGTTTTTCTTTAGCAGTGCCTCCTTAAAATTTAATATCATAGAACACCAAGCAATGTTTGTTTCTATCTCTATCTTAATCAAATTTATAAATTTCATCAATCCCAGAATAAAATTTTAAAGATACTCTTAAAATCACCTTTACATTCAGCATGCTGATTTTGATTGTAATGAATGCTAAAAGGACCTTCCCCATCTTTACATCTGAAAGTTCATATTCGTATGTTGAACTGTCATCCGAAAGTCTGTTAGCAATTATTTTTTTCTAAATTGTAGAGTGGGCATCTGAAGAGAGAATGGCAACTTCTTTTTTCATTCATTAATAGGGTACTTGTTTGACAAGCAAAACTGAAGATATAAACCATGACAACAAAACTTATCTTGGAATCAGTTTATGGGACAGCTTAAGTTATTTAGAAAATGCTGGTGTTTTCTAGAACAAAGATTGAGAAATCCTGTTTGTAGCTAGCATTCAGTCTCATAGGTCAGAGGTGTGCATTTGGCTTTTGGGGAACTTGCTACACAAATAGTACATGGGTGGTATGCTGATAGGCAAGAACACACACAAAAAAGGGGGCAAACAAACAAATTGAGAATTAATTCATCCAATACACTAGACTTAATATAATTATGTCCAATGTATTCAATAGTTTTCTATTTTTATCTCCCCCCCCCCCAAAAAATCATTGACAACTTTTTTTATGATTTCTGCGGCTGAATGCAGCTGTAATTCAAACTCTAGATTGTAGTGTAGTTCACCTCAGGCGCATGTTTATACCTCAGTGAAAAATAGCCCTGTACAGGAACTATATACTGTATACCCAATACGCAGCATTTTGACTAGGTTGAAAACTTAATGGCATATGTCATGCAATGATGTAGCAGGCTATTTTATTCCAGAGCCCACTTTCCTAGACGTGGACACAGTCAAGAGTCCTTATAAGCAAGATTGCTTATTTCATAAGCAGAATGAAGGAAAAGACTTGACATGCAAAATTTTGTAAAACCCATTTAACTATATAGATAATTTAGAGGTTGTAAAAAGTCAGGTTCCTATTATTGGTATTACTAATTGTTTCTAGTATTAGTAGTAATGATAATGTAAATTCTAATTTAAAGTATTCATGCATTATGAAGGAGAATAAAATAAGTACGTGCATGTATATATGTAATTTAATTGTGGCTTAATAGAATCTCTTGTTCACTAGCTAGAGTTTTTTGGGTAGATGGATGTCTGTATACAATAAATAATAAACTTATATTTTATTATACCGGTATTATAAAAAAAAATTTTGACTTATCTTTCTAGAACTTGATGGCCCAACCAATTTGCGGCTTGTCAGTGAGACACCCTCTACTGCACTAGTCACATGGAAGTCGCCGCAAGCTCGTATTGCAGGATACCAACTTACTGTGCAGCCTATTACAGATGGTCATCCAAAACAATACACTGTGGGGCCATCAGCCACCAAATATCTGCTGAGGAATTTGCAGCCTGGCTCTGAGTATACTGTGTCTCTAGTGGCTGTCAAGGGTAATCAAAAGAGCAATCCAGAAAAGGGAACCTTCACAACATGTAAGTGTGAAGTAGTCTTTGCTGCCTCCCAAAAATGATTCTCAGAATTACCTTAATAAAGAAAAAAATGACCATAATTGGACATTTGATATTTCATTAGCAAGGTGTTGAGATTAAATCTAACATTGTACCATCAATGGATTTTTTTAAACTGGGTTATTTATCAATGCCCAGGACTTAGGTTGGGAGTCGTAAGATTGCAAAGTCTTTAAAGAAAACCACAGATTTCTTATTTGACTTACTTTAAGGCAGCGGCCCCCTCCTTTTGGGCACCAGGGACTGGTTCCATGGAGAAAGGTTTTTCCGTGGACCGGAGTGGGCGTGGTATTGCATGCTGCCTGCATCCCGCGGATGGGGCTTTGCTTGTTTGCGCGGACCGTTGCTGGCATTTCATGGACCGGTGCCGGTCCACAAACCGGGGGTTGGGGACTCGTGCTTTAATGTTAGCACTCTCCCTCCCAGAGCCTATGAAATGAAAAAGAGGTCCAGGCTATGGGGAAAAAATGGATCAGTCTTTCTCTGGAACCCTGTAATTTCAGCACATTTCCTGCCTAATATGCCTGTAAAATATCTATTATTAGTTTTAGTTAAAGAAAATATTACGTTTTATGGCATGTCTCTTAATCGTGTACCTTATTAAAAACATATTTCTAGTTTGGCAAAACTTAAAAGCCATCAGGAAAGCATAAAAAAGGACTATAATTCCATTGTACCAGGAACAATTGTTTCTTTCCTATTGTACAAAGATCATTTGAATGTCTTTAGTCAAACGTTACAGTTCTTGTATTTTTCCAGTGAAGTGATTTTCTTTAATGAGGTACAACTTAAATGACCTACTTGAGGTCACATCCATGCTTAATTTTGATACTGCCTTGAGTGAAAACATAGATTGCTGCATAACGGTTAACTTAATAAACTGACCATGGCACATTATTATGAATAGCAGCCTTTCAGAAACGCAGAAAATCTACTTTTGCCATCCAGATGGGTGTCAGGATTTGTGCCTGATAAACTGTTTTTTTTTCTATTGACCTAAGTAAACCCCCTAGTAGTTAACTGCAGACAGTTGATCAACAGTATGGCTAAATCAGAAAAAAACCACTAGATCAATGAATTAGCTATTGTATACAAGCTGTGTTTGGCTGATAGATGTAAACATTTTCCAATTTAGAAAGGTTGGTTCATATCAGATTTGGCTGAATCTGTTACTGGTTGTTTTCTGGCTTGTATATGTTCCAAATTAAATGTTCCTGGTGACTAAGATGCATGCCCATTTATATTCCAAGGTCATTCTAGGCTGTGATTCATATGTGGTATCAAATATTCAAAATAAAACCTGAAGGAACTTTAAAATATTTTTTATCACAGTTGCTACCTAGTAGACATGGTTATGCAGAGATTTTTTAAAGTAGTTTTTTATTCCTAAGCCGCTGTTTAGCTCAATTTCCTCAACTTGGTTAAAATAAATAATGAAAACCATTTACAAATGTGAAATAACTAAAAGAAAGTATATATTAGGTTTACTCCTAGATTTAAAATGTTGTATTGGAATGGATGATATCTGATTATCACAGTACTATGATGGAACCACCAGCTGAAAGAGAGGAGGCTGCAATAGGAAAGGCTAAAAGATATTCCATTTTAAGTCCATTGGGGGAGGAAGCATTTGAGGTCAGACTCTTAGGTTTCTTAGAATCTGCAGTTTCATAAGTAAAGGAAGTCAGTCTGGCAAGATTCTTATAAACTGGTGATCAACAATAAAGACATCTGTTTGAACTATTCTTGGAGCTCTTCTGATTGTTTGCACCTGACAAGACTAATGTGATTAGTATGTGTAATGTATGATTATAAATATTTTGTAAATCTGTGATTTTAAATTTTAGTTACAATTTAATTCTGTTTAATTTTAAATTATCTTGCCAGCCACTTTGATGTGCTTTTTAAGTAGGAAAGCAGGCTATTAATAAATAATACATATATAAGCTGCTATCTCTAAGCCTGGCTTTACATTTGATTTGACAGTGCAATCCACAGGCTCAGTTCCTCCCTATAACACTGAAGTGACAGAGGCATCCATTGTTGTTACCTGGATACCTGCACCTAGACTTGGTTTTAAGGTAGGAAAATAGGCGCTCTCTGTCTCCACCCTACTGTTCATGAATTGCTTGCTCACAGCAATTGTGGATAACTTTGGGAAGTGGTTTGGGTCTTTACAGTATATAATTACACATAGCTAGTAATTGTTTAACAATGTGTAGTAATTTTTAATACATTGATCAAAAACTATACATACATTTAAATTCTAATGTGATAGAGAAGAGAATAATGTTCATAAAGATCTCAGGCTTACTATTGTCCTGATGAATTTTTAATAGCCATCCTGATTAATTTTACTCTAGAAATAAATGTTTTAATTTGCAAATGATAAAATAGTCAAAATAGTGTTTAAATAAGAAATAGTAAAAAATCAACAGAAAACAAAACCACTGCTTGATGAAATGAGATTGAAAAATACTGCCAGCATGTGATGTCCTCTTCATATGTCCTTGCAGTTAAAACTGGCACTTTGTTTCATGTGTAAGTTTCTTCTTTTTTGACAATGGCATTTGTTAATAATTTATGTATTTTGCAGTGCTTAAGCCAAAAATAATCCAGATGGTATTCCAGGAAAAGTCAGAGTGAACAATTTTACAGTATTATTTAACAAAAATGAAAAACTGTAATTGGATTTTTTTGGGTTTTTTTGGTATATAATTTTCCTTTAACAACCAACATATTTTGTGGACAGTGTATTGACTGGGTCAGTATATTTTTTACACAGTGCTACCGGTAACAATAATAATACAATTATATATACATAATCTTTATCTTCCAACTTCTAACCTTCCCATTTGTTGGGGTTCTTCTACATTCACATCTTTGCCTTTAAACAATACCATTCTCTCTTTATGATTCTTTATCACTTTCTCCATAAATATATTTAAACATCAATAACATTTCTTCATACAATGTATTTGTTGACCCCTGCTGAATCACTAATATTTACCATATTTTTCGAACTATAAGACGCACCGGTGTATAAGACTCACCAAGATTTCGAAGAGGTAAGAAAAAAAAAGTTTTTGCCCTCCCCCAGCAGCACTCTGCAGACCTCTCAAACCCTCTGTGCACCCCATTTTTATGAAAAATGGGTAATTTTTTCCCAAAACGGGGGCATTTTTGCCCTCCCCCAGGAGCACTCTGCAGACCTCCCAAACCCTCTGCGCACCCCATTTTTGTGAAAAACGGGCCATTTTTCACCCATTTTTTGCCAAAAGGGGACGTTTTTGCCCTCCCCCAGCCCCCAGGAGCACTCTGCAGACCTCCCAAACCCTCTGCACACCCCATTTTTGTGAAAAATGGGCCGTTTTTCACCCATTTTTTGCAAAAACCGGGGCGTTTTTGCCCTCCCCCAGCCCCCAGGAGCACTCTGCAGACCTCCCAAACCCTCTGCGCACCCGTTTTCGCATGGGGTGGGGCTTCGGGAGGCCAAAAATGGCTGTATTCAGTGTATAAGATGCACCAACATTTCCACCCTCTTTTAGGGGGGGAAAAAGTGCATCTTATATTCCAAAAAATGTGGTAATATTTTAGATATTACTCAATGTTTCACCATAATTCCAATATCTCAATTTTCTATAAACACCAATAAAACCAATTATTAATAAAGTTTAATCAGTCCCGGGATTATATCTCTAAGTCCCCTGAATTTATAGTCATTGAAAGATATAAATCACAGTATGTGCTACTATTTTCCCAATTTATACTTTCTACTTTTTTCTATTAGTTTTTAATACAATCACCATATTGCAAGATATTTTATCTCTATCCATCATCTCTTAGCCTTTTTAGAATTTCATCATTTATTGGCTTTTTGGTAACTTTTTTTTAATAAGTTTTTTATTTATTTTTTCATCTTTATACATCTCATGTTGTGAATGTTTGTTTTCTGGGTTAGCACATCCATACACATAATCTTAATATTTTTCTTAATAATTACAATTCCTTTTCATTTTGATTATAACATATCACTTCTATTATCATACTTCCATTTCTAAGCCTTCTAGTACTTCTATCACCTTGCTTATCATCTTAATATCTATCTTTTACTCTTTTTCCCCTCTTATATTATCCCTATTTTAATTCCCTTTTTTCCCCCCTCTCTTCCTTTTTCTTCTCCTTTTATTCTAGTAGTCAAAGACATGGTCTTCCCTTTTTCCCCTTGTATCCTATTTCCTTTTATCTATCATCATTAATGTTCATAGTTATTTTTCACTTTGTACAATTCTAATATTATTATTTTATATATCTATATATTATCTAATATCCACTATATTACTTCACTTCTTTTTTTCTTTTAAACAGTTGACAGAATGGTTTTTGTCTCTTTTTCCTCTTTCCATATCATTCTATATCATCAAGCTAATTTTATCATTTAAACATATCTTATAAATCCATTACTTTACCTCATTTATACTCATTTATACCATTCATGTATTACTATACATTGCTAATTAACTTTGTAACATTCATAGCAAATATTCAAAAGTAATTTTTTCCCGCCACATATAAACAATTATTCCATTTATTTAATTCTACTCTACTAATTTTCATGCCCATTATTGATTATACTTTTTAATACACTTACTTCATATTCTTTTTCTTTCTGTTCTCTTTTATCCCTTGTCTTTCACCCTACTCCATATTTTTAATCTCCTTTTTTTTTTTTTTTTTTTTTTTTTTTTTTTTTATTTTTTTTTTTCATTTCATTTCCTTCTAAATCCGTTTTTTTTATTTTTTTTTTTAGCTTTTTTTCTTCTTTTTTATCA
>QLTV01004007.1:914214-938910 GCA_003457575.1 Thermophis baileyi | reverse complement strand
GCACTGTTTAGCTGACAGGAACTGGAGGAGCCCAACCCTATGGGATCTTACCGGTCGCTGGGAGCTATGTGGCAGAAGGCGGTCTCGAAGATAACCTGGCCCTAAGCCATATAGGGCTTTAAAGGTAATAACCAACACCTTGAATTGTGCCCGGAGACCAATAGGAAGCCAGTGCAGCTAGCGGAGTATAGGTGTAATATGGGTGTACGTAGGTGCACCCACGACAGCTCGCGCAGCCGCATTCTGGACCAATTGTAGTCTCCGAACACTCTTCACGGGTAGCCCCATGTAGAGCTCGTTGCAATAATCTAACCATGAGGTGACAAGGGCATGGGTGACTGTGAGGAGAGCCTCTTGATCCAAGTAGGGTCGCAATTGGTGCACCAGGCGAACCTGTGCAAAGGTCCCCCTAGCTACAGCTGTCAAATGTTGCTCTAATTTTAGCTGTGAGTCTAGGAGGACACCCAAATTGCTAGCCCGTTCTGAGGGGGACAGTTCCCCCCCCCAGAACCAAGGATGGACAGTCGACATAGTCTTTGGGAGGCAATACCCATAGCCACTCGGTCTTGTCTGGGTTAAGTCTGAGCCTGTTAACTCCCATCCATTAACAATCCTCTTAATCTATGGTCTAATAATTAAATATTACTTCAACGGTGACTAGAATAAGGATAGTAAATATTGAATGGTCCTAAATCAATATTTGAAAGGTATATAGACAATTACAGTTACTTGATTTGGAGTGTTAAAATAATTGAATATCTTAAAATAACTACACTGATTCCTATATTTTAAAGATTACATTATGTGCGGCTATTTGTCATTTTGTATTAGATATCACTGGATACAGAATTACAACAGTCCCTACAAATGGGCAAGAAGGCTACACTCTGGAGGAGCAAGTGCAAGCAGAAGATACATCCTGCATTTTTGAAAATTTGAGTCCTGGTGTGGAATACAATGTCAGTATTTACACACTCAAAGATAATCAAGAGAGTTTGCCCATCTCTGAAACCATCACACAAGGTAAATTTAAAAATGTGCAATAGAACTGGTAAATTAGTCGTATTAGGCTTCTATATGAAAGCTGTATTTCTGTTATTTTCTTCTGATTTGTGTGTGTGTGTGTGTGTGTGTGTGTGTATGTATGTGTGTGTGTATGGTATGTTTATAAATAAACTCTTCACTAAAATTAACATCAAAATAAATATGGATAAAAGTACAAAACTCTGAACTTTGAAAAGATTTAGCTTCTTTGGACTATTTTCATACCGTAAACCTCATTAAATTGATTAAACCAATCAGATAAATCCAGACACATGTTTTGTGTAAGTTACATATTTTTTATTTTCTTTGCATAGATGCAACCCCCCCCCCCACCACCAAAACCAGTAGCAAGCAGATCATTCCTCAGTTCAGAGTGTCTTGACAGTGTGATTCAGTCAGAAGAAATTGTTAACTGATTGTTTCTCTGTTATTCTCTGCCTGGATGTGATACATCTAGAGAAGTCAACACTTAATTAAGAAACGAGGTAGAAGAGTATTGTAAAACAAAGGTTTTGCCTGTTTTGTTCATGAATGGGCAATCAGTTTTGAACTGAGGGCTACATTCAATTTTGTATGAGGGAAAGGGGGCTGTATTTCATAAGTAAGTATTAGGACAGAGTAAAAATATCAGGTATAAAATAATAATCAGTACATTACATAAATGAATAAAATATTTAGTCTTTGTCCTCTTAAAAGAAGCCAAAAGATGGAGGTGAATATTTAAAAAAACATGTGAGTCTTATATATTTTTATTACTGTTGTTTAATATTACAGAATCAGGTACAGTCCCAACCCATTTTGTAATCAGGTGGAGCATTTGAAAAGATGCAATATAAAAGAAAAAAATTCAAAGTACTGTATGTCTGTAATAATTTGTAATTTACTGTAATATATCCTTTTCTTTAAATAAATTATTATTCTTTTGTTTTGAGAAAGCTTTACATAGTTTCTAGATTGATTACCATAGAAATTAGATGGAAAAAGATTTTGCCCCTGATTTTCAGTGGCAAATGGGAAGAAGACTGTAGGTGCAGTCAAACCTTAAGAGTTCGTCCAAGGCTTAACCATTGTTCGCCAATGAGTGAGAGAGCAGGGGATTGGACTAGATGATCTCCAAGGTCCCTTCCAACTCTTATTACTGTTAACTGTTAGCATCAGTAAGCTCAGCTCTTCTGATCTTTGATGTTATATAGGAGAATGGAAGCTGGTATCATTCTTGCTGAAGACTGCCAGAGTCAATTCATTTGTGAGATTTAGCTAGAGACATTGCTATTTGATGATTGTCTAATATTTGAAACATATATTTAGCCATTCTTGATAAATATTGCAAACTGAATGATTGAAATTTGCAAAGTGTAGCATGGGAACATGTATTTAGCTTATTATATCAAGAAGACTTCTGCTGAAGAAAATCTTTCCTGCTGTCAGATTACTGTCTTAGATAAAAATATTGCCAAATGAGATCAAAAGACCATAAAATACAAAAGGTGATCTAACTGACCCATTTAAAAATTGTCAGCCTTCTTTATTTAAAAAATGCATCTTATTGTGCTGACAATCTGGCTTCTTGAGAAATTTCTTACTCTTGAGAAATTTGCATGTAGTTGCAGTGATTATTTCTCTGTTATCTTGCTGTGACCACAGGACTACTTTAGAGTTGAAAATATAGTCTATATTGCTTGAATGTGGGGGCTATATAATTATGGGGTAATCAATATAATGAAGGGATTTTGTTTTGTTTTATTTTTAATCTCAAAATGGCTCCAGGTGCTAGACTTCACAGATGCTTGCTGTTAACACTGCTTGACATTTCTATGCCTGCATTGAATTTGTTTGAATCTTGTAATAACCTGGTATTATTCAAAGGGCTTAAATCAAAACCACTCTTTTAAGCAAATAACTTTTACAAACATAATGTTTCCTTTGGTCCTTTTTTTAGATGATACAGTAAACACATCTTTTACAGAAAAGTTTTAATTTAGCCAGTTCTTTACAATATAATTGGTAGGTTTCAATTACAAAATAAAAAGTGTTTGGTATATGTAGATGCACATATAGATCACCATTGATATATTATATCCTTTCCAAATTTTGCTTTAATGATTTCTTAGTATCCAGATTCCCTTTCTTAATACTTTCATTAGTGCCAAATAAAACAATTTGGTTTTGCTGCAGCCATCAAATATTCTGTCTCCTTTATGCTTCCCATCCTTCTATTGTCAGGTCATGAAAGGTTTTCAAATACAGTTGGTGAAAGAAACAAGAGTTAGGCTTTCAGAGTTTCATGAGCAGCTCTGTTAGACAGTTCTTAATTCAGTGTGATGTTACTGAATCATAAGAATAGAGCCTACAAAATACCCTCCATCAGTGGATGAGGCAGAAGGAGATGTTTGTGCTCAAAGGAGGTATATGTGATAAAAGTTGATCACTGAATTTAAAGAAGAGGCATAAAACCTTTCCCCAGCCCCCTTTAGCCCCTGCTCTCCAAGAGTGTGGTGCCAAAATTCAACAGCAGACGGTGGAATACAATTGTATATTACTGTATATTACTGCTCTACAGAACAAGTGGGTTCAAGAGGTTCATCTGTTTTATATATGAAAGTTTTGCCTCCTGCTTCAAGACAGTTGTTTGTCCTAGACCTGCTCATTCCTGCCAGGTTCTTCCCCAAATTTGGAAAAAGCTGGACTTGGAAAAAACCAGGGAGACAAGATAAGGAATCAAACATTGCAGTAAAGAGTCTCTCCAATCATATTTAAGACATGAATTGTAAGACGAAGAGCCAGATGAAGAAACAATCCTACAGACTATCAGAGAAAATATCACAGCTTAGATGAGAATATTTTACCTTCTGGTAAAATATCTTTGAGCCTTTGTTGCATCTGGTAGTTGGTTTCTCTTTTTTATATGGAGAAGAAATCAACTATCATAGATTACTGATGGCTTTTACAAAGCAAACTTGATACTGGCAAGGATATGTGCTGCAGTTGAAGAATGAAATAGCAAAATAAGAGAATGAAATATTATTTTTAAAATTTTATATCCTGCCTTTTCTTTAGAACAGGTGTCAGCAACCCGCGGCTGTGGAGCCGCATGCGGCTCTTTGGGCCCCTTGCTGTGGCTCCCTGCCGAACCAGATCCCACCACTGGCTGGCCCTGCCCCTCACCCTCCCCTCCCAGTCACTCCTCACCTGAAAAGGTAAGGGCGACAGCGGCGGATGGAGACTCGCTCCATATTCCAGAGCGGGAGCGAAGCAGCCCTGTGCTTGCCTCTTCTTCCGGCCCTTGTTGGTGCTGCACGCACTCGGTCGCTCGGGGAGACGCGTGACTTTCTCTCCACCCTGAGACACTGACTCGGACCGGCTGCAGTTGACGCCAGTGCTCTCGCCGCCTCCATGGCCTGCTTGCTGCTCTTGAAGCGCCTTGCGCAGCACACTTAAATTTAGCACGCTTCACAATGGGGGAGACGGCGTCTCCTCCTCCTCCTGAAGCCCATTACAATGCGGAGCATCGGCTGCAGCCAGGCTGGGACAGTGTCTCGGGGCGGAGAGAAAGTCACGCATCTCCCCGAGCGACCAATGCTCCGCGTCGTAATGGGCTCCAGGATGAGCAGCGGATGCCATCTCCCCCATTGTGAAATGCGCTAAATTTAAGTGTGCTGCGCAAGGTGCTGCAAGAGCAGCGAGCAGGCCATGGAGTCAGCGAGAGCACCGGCGTCAGCCGCAGCCGGGCCAGTGTGTCGGGGCAGAGAGAAAGTTGCACGTCTCCCCGAGCGACTGAGGTGTGCGCAGCACCAACAAGGGCCGGAAAAAGAGGCAAGTACAGGGCCGCTTCGCTCCCGCTCTGGGATATGGAGTGAGTCTCCATCCGCCGACGTCACCCTTACCTTCTCAGGCAAGGAGTGACTGGGAGGGCGAGGGGCGGGGCCAGCCAGTGGTGGGTTCAGCCGGCAGGAAGCCACAGCAGGGGGACGAAAGAGCTTCATTTATCTGGGAACCTGAAATGACTCTTGATTTAAATCATATGGTAAAAAGCACCCAAAGAAGAAGAAAGAACAACATCAGCAAAAATAAAAACAAAAAAACCCTTGCCTGTTTTTGGAAATGGTTCAAGAGGGAACACACACACACACACACGAGAGAGAGAGAGAGAAAGAGAGAGAGAGAGAGAGAAATGAGGAAGAGAGAGATGAGGGAGAGATGAGAGAGAAAGAGACAGGAAGAAAGAGAGATGAGAGAGAGACGAGAGGGAGAGAGAGATGCGAGAGAGATCAGGGAGAGAGAGAGGAGAGAGATGGGAGAGAGAGAAAGAGAAAGAGATGAGAGAGAAAGAGAGAGGGAGAAAGAACGAGGGAGGGAGGGAGAAAGAGAGAGGGAACAGAGATACCTGTTTCCCATAGAAAACCGGGAGCCACAAAACCTGGGTAGGCGTGGCTGGGGGGTGTCATGTGACTGGGTGGGAATGAGTGACATCGAGTTGGCCACGCCCACCCAGGTTTTGTGGCTCCCGGTGTTTTCTGTGGGAAACGGGTCCAAATGGCTCTTTGAGTGTTTAAGGTTGCAGACCCCTGCTTTAGAAGTTCAAGGTAGAATATACAGTGTTCCTCCTCCAGATTTTTCCTACAATCCTGTGAGGCAGGCTAGGCTAAAATCACTCAGTAAAGATAGATAACATTGGTTCTCGTCCTGGTCCAGATGCAACACCTTCACTCCTCCACCTTGAGAGCTCTTCCAACAGTGTGGCCAAGTTGGTAATTTTTCTGGGAGATTTCTGAGAAGCCTCATGATGGTGCTTTTTTTTATCTTTGCTTATTTTTTGCCAGCATTTTTGTAGGATTGAGCTCTAAATCTTATTTCCTTTATGATACATAAAACAGTTTTGAAAATTGGAAGAAGAGTTAGATACCTAGCTAAGTACTAGTCATTGTAAATTGTGGCGTTATTACTATAACAACATTATAATATCACCATAGGTACTTTACTTTTTTCATTTTTAGTTGAAGTAACCTGATGATCATTCCTTTTTTTTTTCTCTTGTTCTTTGTCATGTTTTGCGTCTGTTTGTTATTACCTCCATATTTTGCTGTCTAACTCAATAGAGGTGCCCCAGCTTACTGACTTAAACTTTGTTGATGTAAGTGATACAAGCATCGGCCTAAAGTGGACCCCAATAAATACTTCTGCCATTATTGGCTACCGCATCAAAGTAATTGCCACAGGAGAAACTGTCCCCATTTTTGAAGATTTTGTGGATTCATCAGTAGGATACTACATGGTTACAGGCTTGGAGCCGGGCATTGATTATGAAATCAGTGTAATCACACTCATTAATGGCGGAGAGAGTGCCCCTACTACGCTGATTCAACAAACGGGTGATTAGTGAAAAACTACTGAATTAAAGTGCTGTTTCATGATGTCACTAGCTGCTTGGATGACAAGTAGAAATAGCCCCTTTACCGCTATTTTGCGGTGGGGATGACCAGTAGGTAATTTTTTATTTTAGATAGTAAATGAAAATTGGAATCCTGTACATTACCACCCATTTACAATCATCTGCATTTGGCTTATTTAACTTGCGAATCTGCAATTGGAAGTCTCTATTTTCATCAAATCCTATTTTCTTAAGCTCTGACATTTGATGGAAACATGTAACATTCATTTTCATAATTTCCCTATCAGAGAGGGTAAATTATACAATGCAATATTCTTTGCCACATCAGCTTGAGGTGTGCAAAATTTTAGCATATATGATCCTCACATAGTGTTTAGATATTATAGTGGCCCAAATGTTGAAATAAATCCCCAAAATGGTGTGGGGGGGAAAAACTTCCTCCAAATCATGCTAGTGACAACTATGGCAGTATGGGAAGATTCTCGGTAGTGCATGTACCAAACATGACCTGAGAATTCATTATGCATGGCAGACTAGTGTTTATTTTACTTGAATGGCTACTTTGATGAAGTCATTGTACAGTAGAGTCCTACTAGAGACTTCAGAAAAGTTGTTTAGCCTCCTCTCCTGCATGTTTGTCAAATGTTATAAAAGAAGGTATGTACTGTTTCCTTCATTGCTGCTGCAAAGTAAACTGAGCCTCTCATTTCATACTCTCAAAAATTGTATTATATAGATGCAAAGGATCTCAGTGCCTATCTGAAGAAAAGCAAAATAATAGTAATAATATAATACATAATTAGAATCTATAAAGGCTGAACTGAGAGGTTAAAGATGCTTTACAACGTGCTTTGGTTTAAGTGGAATTAAAGATAGACGATTTTAGAAGGTTATTTGCATGTGTTTGGCTCAATAGTGGATTTTCTTTATGCATGACCTTGCATTTTTTGAATCACTATTGAATCTATCTCTGCTTCTTCTGAAAATATGTAAGTCATTATTCTTTAAATTCAGCTGTTCCTCCACCAACGGATCTCCATTTCACCAATGTGGGACCTGACACTATAAGAGTAACCTGGACTCCACCAGCATCTGTTGAATTGAGCAGCTTCTTGGTTCGCTTCTCACCCATGAAGAACAAGGAGGATGTTGCAGAACTTTCTATTTCACCTTCGGACAGTGCCGTGGTTTTAACAAGTAAGAAGCTTCTTCAAATTGAAATCACTTGATCTTGTAATGTTGATCTTTTGGGAGATGTATAAAAGGTTAGGTGCTTGAGCTTTAGCTACCATGCATTTTCTTCCACTTTTTATAATCAGCTATAACATTCCATAAAAATAGTTGAAGTTCCTGAGAGAACTTACGGCACTATGAATTAGAGGAGATAAAATATTGAATTATAAGGTAACATAGCTATTGTATATCTCTGTACATATATTAATTCCTATAGGGTTTATCTAGCCTTCAAATATCTTTTTTTTTTCAAAGTAGAGAAATTGGTTTATCAGGCATCATCTTTCTTCATGATTGCCCATATAATTCAGAAAAATCTGGAAAGCCAGCAGTTAACTATTTTTTGCTTTCCTCTTTTACTTGATATGATGGAATAAGAGTAATTGAAAAGTTTCCACTTAAATTCAGTTTGTTGAGATACTGACTTGCCTTTGATAATTAGCTTATGATAGCAATTTTCATTAATTTTGCTGAGAGGTTTTTTAGCTTCTGCCTTTTTTAATCTTTTGACCCTGCAATAAAATTATTTTCAGGTCTCAGGGAACCCTTTCATAAAAATGGCAAACAATACAAAGCCTTCCCAATACAATACAATTCACATTTCACCTGCACATTGCACAACCCATGTTTTATGTTTAAAACAATAGAGAAGTGGTAGGCTGGCAGCTGAGTCATGATGTGTTTAAATTTCCATCACTGCAGGTGCTAGCAAATTCAAAAAACAATGTTTGAATGTTTTTATAGTTTAACTGTTACAGTATCTATTTTATGCAGTATTAAATGAATGATGGAAAGAATTATAAATTATGTTCAAATTCAATTGAGTTTAAGGAAATTCTTATAGATAAAGCCTCTTAAGGCAATGGCTGGGTATCATAATCCCAAGGAGCAGAGGTGTATGGAGAAATTTTGGGTTAGGAATGAAAATGATCTTGGCTAATACTCTGATATCATTGTGGTTGTAATCTTTCAGATCTCCTTCCTGGCACAGCATACTTGATCAAGGTCTACAGTGTATATGAGCAACATGAGAGTAAACCTCTGAGTGGAGAGCAGAAAACAGGTATGTGAATCAACAAGTATAAAATAAGTGTTTCTTTAATTTTTGCGTGGAAATAAAACCATTCATTATGTATATCTCCCTTTTATGATTGTACCATCATTTTAGCTAGAATAAGCACACACACGCACCAATATGGTTTCTATTTAGATATTGTAAACATTGTAAAATATGGGACTTACCGTAGACCATGATTAGCCAGGTTTCAGCTGGAAAGTAAGCAGGGGCCTTCAGACAATACCAGAATTAGATTTACAGAAGGAAGTCCTTTTCCAAAATGAACATGGTTTCAATGTTTCAGCAATCTAGCGTGGATTAAAATAATTCACGTTTACAATGGTTGTAGGTTTATGTAGTTTTCTTTTTGCAAAAAGACATTAACCAGTTATTGAAGTTTGGGTTTCTATTGTATTTTCTTGTGAAATAGGCCTTGATTCCCCCACTGGACTGGATTTCTCAGAAATAACAGCCCATTCTTTCACTGTCCATTGGATTGCTCCTCGCGCCCCCATCTCTGGCTATAAAATACGCCATCACCTTGAGCAAGGTGGAAGTAGACCCAAAGAAGTCCGTGTTGCACCATCTCGCAACTCCATCACTCTCACGGATCTGATTCCAGGGTCAGAGTATGTGGTTAGTGTATCTGCCTTCTATGGCAAAGAAGAGAGTTTGCCCTTAATTGGACAGCAAAGTACAGGTAAGAGCCGAATAAAAAAAATAATTGCAAATTATTAGTATCTTCGCCTGCTGAATCAGATTTCACTTTTGCAGCCAATGAGCTAGAGAAACATGGAACATATTCTACTGACGTTAAACACAATAAGAAGAAAAAGGTGCTTTAAGTGGTTATGAAGAGTGTGAATAAGATAAGGAATCTCTGAAGCTGTTTGTGGAATACCAGTTTAAAATATTGAGACTGTGCAGATATTGAAAATGATTCAGATGAAGTGTTTTGGACCTCATGTGAACACAGGACCTCTCTGCTGTTAATGTTGCAGTGTTTTTTTCAGACTCATTAATCAATAGTAGAGAGGTGCTGCGAGTGAGATAAGAGAATGAAAGTTGAGAGGTGCTGCCAGCTCCCAGTCACACTCTATGGGCATGTGTGCAACCTTGTATTGCACTTGGAAAAGGGCTGGGGCTTGTGTTTTGATGCTGAAGCTTACCTTGTCAGACACTTGGGTGCTTCATGTACTGTATGTGACACCTGGATCATTTCATAAATAATTTTAAAGCATGCATTCTCTAATAATCTCTGCAGTAAGACTTTAGTGGTCATTATGTGGTACAGTTTTGTGCAGAACAAAGCATCTGTATTATTTTGGAGGGTGGGGGTAAATTGGGCCCCAAAGGCACTAAACAAGCAATTATGTATCTTGAAGTTGGCAGAGTTGAGAATTCAGCCCATGTGGGCTTCCTCAACTAGGTATACAAAGCCTACCCATACTTATTTCCATCTTAATTGCTTTACAAAGAGGAATCCCGTATCTGACAATTACCCCTTTGTTACTGAATTTTGGCAGCATGATTTGGGGAACTTTAAAGTCTGCAAAAATGGATCTGGACAGCTGTATATAGTATAACAATTAAAAGATTAATGAGATAAATATTAAACATTGCTTTTAAAAAATATCCCTAGTTTCTGATGTTCCAAGAGATCTACAAGTGACTGCTACTGGCCCCACTAGTCTAGTCATTTCCTGGGATGCACCTGCTGTTACAGTTCGATATTACAGGATCACATATGGAGAAACAGGTGAGCACTGTTGGATGCTGATATTTGTAAGAAAAGATTAGCCTTCAGCTGAAAAAAATAACGGGATGGTAACAGCAATGCATAAAGAACAATCTCGGCCGATTCGCGCGGCAGCCGAGAAAAGCGCCTTCCTCCAGTTGCTGGAAGTAAAAGGCAGCTCTGTGCAGCTGCCCGAAAAACTTTTCTCCTGACGGCTGTTCTCTTTCGTGTGCTCAGAGCCCCATGCCGCCGAAACGCGAGGGGCTATGTTGCTCTCTCTCCCTCCCCCCAGCCAGCCTGGAATTCACCGTGGCTTCCCCAGTCTGGTAGCTAATCCTACCTGAGCCAGCTAAACAACTCCTCTTGCAGCCGCTTCTTGAGCAGGGGAAAAGATGGGAGGGCTGGAGGGGGGCCAGGAAACCGATCCAAATTCTCTCCCTTCCCCCTTCTTTCTCCCAACCCCGACAGCTGCTCTTAGTTTACCCCTAGTGAGGCAGGGTAAACACTCGGAGCTGGATCGGTTCACACAACCGAGTTTCAGCCAATGGCTCAGAGCAGCTGCTTCGCTTGAGGAGTAGGGGAAAGGATTGAGGGAAGAAAGCCGGAGCTGCGGCAGCCTCTGGAAAAATGTTTGGCTCGTCGATCCCCCCACCCCAGGAGTGGGAAAGTACGTACTCCCAACCCCCCCCCCCAGCATCCTTGTGAGAGGAGAGGAGCTGCCCGCTCGCTCACATGCGCAGCTTTGGCTGCTGCCCGCCTCTTGTCTGGCACCCACAGCGAGGCAACTGGGGAGACGCCCACATATTTTGCAGCGGTGGCAGCAGCGGCAGTGGTAAAGCCATTGCCACCCCCCCCCTCCGAGGTCTGCTGCTCCCAATTTTGTCCTCTCGGCCTTGGTGCTCTTACCTTACGCGGCAGCGGCGCCTCCTCCTGGCCGTGCCTTGCAGGCCAAAAGCGCAGGCCAGCGACACCCAAGCGGGGGCTGCACGCTTTTGCCTCGGCGGTGCTAGCGGAGCCACAATCTGCCGCCCGCCATGCGAGTGCCAATGAGTGGGCACAGCCCAGCCTGCTCAGCCCGCCCCTCTCGGGGACTGCAAGCTGGCTTGCCCTGGTCGGCCTGGCTCCCAACCCCGCCAGCCGCTCTTACCTTACGCAGCGGCAGTGCCTCCACCTCCTCCTCCTGGCCGCCCCTTGCAGGCCAAAAGCACAGCCCTGCTCCCTTGAGCGCCCAAGCCGGCCAGTCACTCTTGCCTTCCCCCCTGCAGCTGCCACTGCTACTGCTCTTCTGCACAGGAGGAACGCCGGAGACAGCGTGCCAGCCGGCCATTGCCATTGCTGGTCTTCGCACGCGCATGCGCGCCAGAAACCAGGAGACCAAGTGGCCCATGCGCATTCCTGAAACAGGAAGATCATCTTCCTGGAGCGCGCATGTGCAATGGGCAGCTGCTCTTCTGGTTTCAGGCGCACCTGTGCGCCTGAAAACCAGCTGTCCGGCGCACCGGAACCTGGAAGAGCAACGGGCGATGGCTCCGCATGCCCGGAAAGATGGCTCTGCGTGCCACTTCCGGCACGCGTGCCATAGGTTCACCATCACGGCACTAGACTGTCTGCCCTCTCTTGGGAAATGGCAGATGGAGACCCAAAGGTTTAACTTCAGACGGTTCTTCTCTTGAACCAATTCCAAGCTGGAATGTCTCTTTACTTCCCATAGAAGAGCTCCCTCTCCTTCAGCCAGAAATGGCTCTTCAATCTTAGAAAATAGCAGCAATTATTTAGGATATCCGGCGCACTGGATTATTTAGGATTATTTAGGATGTCCGGCGCACCGGAACCCGGAAGAGCAACGGGCGATGGCTCCGCATGCCCGGAAAGATGGCTCTGCGTGCCACTTCCGGCACGCGTGCCATAGGTTCACCATCACGGCACTAGACTGTCTGCCCTCTCTTGGGAAATGGCAGATGGAGACCCAAAGGTTTAACTTCAGACGGTTCTTCTCTTGAACCAATTCCAAGCTGGAATGTCTCTTTACTTCCCATAGAAGAGCTCCCTCTCCTTCAGCCAGAAATGGCTCTTCAATCTTAGAAAATAGCAGCAATTATTTAGGATATCTGCTGGGTATAGTCCATGGATAAAGGATTTCAATAACTAAGGAAGGCAGACTATTAGCTTTTAGAGATGCTTTTAGAGCTAAATTCTTGGAGTTTTGAGAAAACTTTTGAAATAAATTTTGGAGATATCTTTGAATGGCTCTTCAATCTTAGAAAATAGCAGCAATTATTTAGGATATCTGCTGGGTATAGTCCATGGATAAAGGATTTCAATAACTAAGGAAGGCAGACTATTAGCTTTTAGAGATGCTTTTAGAGCTAAATTCTTGGAGTTTTGAGAAAACTTTTGAAATAAATTTTGGAGATATCTTTGATGCAAGTTATTTTACAAGAGCTAAGAACTAGGTTAAATTATCCATTATGATTTTTCAAATATTTTATAGTTTAGTTAGAAGATGCCACTAAAGCATTAATTGCTGTGGCTGGGTCATAACAGTATATACGTTTTTCCTTTTATGGGAAGTTAATGGAAAGCGAGAGCCACTTTGGTATAATGGTTAGAAGGGGAAAAATTGGAAAGCAGTTCATGATGATGATGATGAAGAGGAGGAGTAATCTCTAACTGTTTTGCACTATTACCCTCAGGTGGCAGTGGGCCTGTTCAAGAGTTCACTGTTCCTGGTCATGTCTCCACTGCTACGATTTCCGGTCTTAAGCCTGGAGTAGATTATACCATTACTGTGTATGCTGTCACTGGGCGAGGGGACAGTCCTGCCAGTAGCAAACCTGTCAGCATAAATTACCGAATAGGTAAACCTGTTTTCTCTTTGGATTAAAGTGATAAACAAACAGTCTATTGCCTTCATTTAATCTGTTATATACTCAGAACGTTTTCTATTTGTTCTGATCATTTGCAACTTATTGAAAATATTTATATCTTGCTTTTATGGTGTACTGAAATGTTTTGCAACAGTAAATGAAGACATGCTTTTATTTCTGGGTCTTTGATCAGATGAGAATGGTTAACAGTTATTTTAAATTTTCAAAGTTTCACTATCATTTGAAAGGATACAAAGAAATTGAAACAGGCACCTAAGACAGATACAGACAAAGTAGAAAAGGCAACAAGGATGATAAGGGTTCCTAATGGTAAACTTTAGTAAAACCAGTTGCCAAGAAAGGTAATGAGTAAGGTAACACTATAAACCAAATTTAAAAAAAAAATATTGGGGAAACTTGTAAATCAGAGCATCAGTATTCCCTTGTTGATTTTTTTCTAGTATCTGGAATTAGGATCAACAAGATCTAATACATATTCCATTTATCTCCTGGAGTTGCATAGAGAGAGACTTCCATAAGATGGAGTAGGTACAAGGAAACTAACATCATTGGATTTAGAATAATAAAAGAGCTCCAATAATTGCTACCACATTATCCTAAGATGAATGAGTACAATGTTAGGTGTAACTGAAATAACAAGTACTAGCAATAATGTAATATTGCTTGTAGTTAATATATATATTTTTGCACATCAAATTAAAATGGCATGAAATACAGGGAAATAAACTAAAAATGTACAGAAAAGCATTAACTAAAACACAAAAGAAAAATTAGTATGTTAACTTTAATATTTTTAAATAAACAATGCTTAATAATAACAATACATCTTAAGATGGCACCTCAACCTTTGCAGAACTGCCATAAGGGAACTGAAAAAGAACTGTATGAAGAACATTTGTTCTCCATATTAGCTTTCTGCATAAATCTCTCATAATGGGGCATCCTGAGTATTTTAAATTGGTAGGAAGATTCAATTGATACAACCAGGAATTAATACAGAGTAACATGGTGCTATGTATTCCTTTGGCTGTCAGTTTTATTGAATAATTGCAGTAATAGTTTTGACTTCTAGTTCTCTGTTTTGAAATTGCAGTCTTGCATAATTTTTAATGAACTTACCGTAATTTTGTGCTTCACCGATTCTTGTTATATTGAAATTGTGATTCTTAATCTGTTTTTTGTGCTTCGCCAAGAGGCATCCTGACCAAAGGTGGTGGTGGTGGTAGTGGTGGTGGTAATAATAATAACAACAACAACAACATGATGTTAGGATTTAAGAACATTGGAGCCTGAAGGACAAAATCTAACATCGAAAGTTAAATTTTCATGTGCAGAGGTTGATACACCATCGCAGCTACAAGTTACCGATGTTCAAGACAACAGCCTTACTGTGCAGTGGCAGCCTTCTTCTTCCCCAGTGACTGGTTATAGAGTGACAGCTACCCCCAAGGATGGCCATAGCCCCACAAAAACTAGAGTTCTTTCTGCAGGTAAGCACAAAGAAATCACAGGAAGCAGGATGCAATCTGAGTATTTCAATTAAAGTAAGGAAACTCTAATTTTAATTTGACTCACTTGCAAGTATAATGTGGGATTATGATTGTCTATTATGTCTTTGGGAGGTTTTGCAGAAGAGAAGAAAATTGTGAAGAATGGAAAGATGATGCTGAGATCTGTGGAAAAACTGGCATCATACCATTAATACCACATGGTCCACCTAAGAAATGTTTTTTAGATTGAATCTCAGCAAGCTTGGAGATCTTTCTGTTTTACTAGTTAGAATGATTGTCAGAACTCTGGCTAGTCTGTAGAATACAGAAGCCACCACTTTGGTAAACCTATTACTTCTAAGCACATTCTTTTCTTTGCAGAATTGAGCCAGACTTGTTTTCATGGGGAACTAAGAGTAATAAATTAAGAGGGATGACAAATGGAAGAAATTTCAAGTCAAAAAGGGATCAATGGTGTGTTACTACCATGGAATTTTATTCCATGGCCATGGATTAATGAGGAACATTTACTTCTCTGCCTTCTGGCCACAGAATAGACCAGATTTTCTTTTTTTATCGTTTGGGGAATCTCTTCTTTTCAAGGAAAGGCTTCCTAGAGGGAATTTACATGATTCTTTTCAGATCTGTTCTTTGGCTTATCTTGAGGTAGGCCATAGAATACAATCTTAGTAACTGCTTTTAATTTTGGATTCTTTACAGTTTGTAGATTTTGAAGAAATACAAATATGGGCATTACTACTTGTTCACTCAATTCTCAATTAAATCAGCCATAACAGGATTTAAACAGGTGCTTCTGGGAAGTGAATAAGGTCTTCTTGTGAGAGATATGACTTTTCTCCTGCTTAAGAGCCAAGAATTAGAAAGCCATAGCCAATATTAAATATTTCATTTCTGGTGAAGGTACTTGTAATTGTACTTCAACAAGATTTATTTATTTTTGTTATCTTGATGACATGCTGAAATGAATATCTCTTTATAAAGACATTTTGAATATTTTATAAAGATGTTAATAATTGTGTTATTAATTATGTCATAATCATTCTACTTTGCATTTTTTGAAATGATGATAGCTGTTTGGTTTGTTTGAACCCATAGCCTTTGATGATACACATTGACCAGCATTTGAGAAAGGAATGTATTTTGCCTACCCAGTTTTAAGTATACAAATTGTGGTGGTTTTGACTTAGCATATTATGGCAAATCAAGTAGATGCAGTTGATCCAATAAATAAATAAGTTGCTTAGTATGAAAACTGTGTATCACAGGTAATGTTTGAATCTCTTTCTAGAGGATTTAAAAAGCAATTTATGTTAGGCATGGGGGCCCATTCTTTAAAGGAAAAAAAAGGAAATATGTCTTACTATATTTGAAACTTGGAATACCAGCAGCTGCTACCATCTATCTAAGGGTCATAAGGACTGAAGTCATAGATTATAAAACTTCCCTACGTTGGGCAGATTTTGAGATGTTGTTCTAAAACAGGAATAGTTGTTGCAACACTTGCTAAAAGAATGCTTGCTAAAAATGTAGGTTTTATTAATCATGTAATTTACACATGATTAAAACTTCTGACGACAATCTGTTTTTAAAAACACTGAAACAATGGCCATGGACTATTTCTAGAGAAAAGTATTTCTACATTTACATTGTCAAAATATTTGTGACTGTGAAATCTGTTAAAATTGTTTCTTTTGCTCTGAAACAGTTTCTATCCTATCCTAGGATTATTTAGAACTAGTTGTCTTTCTTCTTGATGGGCAACTGAATAGCTGAGACCATATATAAATATATTTTTATTTATTGCAGAACAAACAGAAGTCAAAATTGATGAACTACAACCTACAGTTGAGTATGTGGTTAGCGTCTATGCCCAAGGGCCAAATGGAGAAAGCCAGCCTTTGGTTGAGAAAGTTGTTACAAGTATGTAAATTCACATTTCCCACATTTCATAGTATTAGAACAATGTGTACAAATACCTGAATCTCTCGGGACATGTTTATTATCAAAATTTTGAGAAAATGGCAAAAACTATACTATTCTCATAGTTATGTCATGAAAAAGCTGCTTTGCTACATTTTTACCCACAAACTGCTTACACTAAAATTAAAACCAAAATTATAAGTGTTAGAAATCATTAATTGGTAAATAATTTGGAAAAGATAATCTGACTGAAGAAAATAAGTTCTTTATGTACTATTTATTTACAATGCAACATTTTTTATTTTTTTATTTGTCAAATTCAATATAGCTACCCACTCCAGTAGACTCTGGGCATCTTACAAAACAAAATACTATTTTGGGTATAGATATTTAGGTCATATGTCTAACTTTTTTTATTCTTCTCAGGAACTTGTGAGCAGCAAATAAGTAATAAAAGAGGCCTTTACATTAGAAAATATGAAGAAATTTAAATCCAGGATTTAAAATAGTTTTTTTAACCAAAATTTTCCTTTGTTTGACACAAAATCAAATAAAATAACCTGTTCGTATTGCTACTCATACTGAAGCTGTCATCCCACAAATACTGTAGATAGATATGTGAGCAGTAGCAATAGGCTGCAGTCTTATTCTCACTTAACTGGAAGTAAGCCCACTGAACAAAAGGAAACTTCTGTTCAAGGTAACCGTAAGATCACCCTGTAATTAATTAGCTGTGATGTTATAAGAGTCTTTATGTGGTACTTCAGGCAGGAAAAAAATGAATTCTATTTCTTGATCTGCAAAAGCAAGAATGCTTTGCATGCTTATAACAAGAGCGCTTTGTGCTACCCCAAATCTGCTTTGCGTCCTCCTCTGCTTAACCTTTCACCATTAATTTGCCTAACAGACATTGACCGTCCTAAAGGACTGGCATTCACTGCAGTGGATGTTGATTCCATCAAAATTGCTTGGGAAAGCCCACAGGGGCAAGTCACCGGATACAGGGTGACCTATTCAACCCCTGAGGATGGAATCCAGGAACTATTCCCTGCTCCAGATGGTGAAGACGACACTGCGGAGCTGCATGGCCTCAGGCCGGGTTCTGAGTATACTGTTTACATTGTTGCCTTGCACAATGACTTGGAAAGCCTACCTTTGATTGGGACCCAGACCACAGGTACACATGAAATAATGTCACCCGGTGGCCATGATACCTGTTCCTTCTTGTGAAGGGATCCAGTTGCAACTAATTATCTATGAAGTGCTTGGGGTATGCAGTGCTGAGATATGGGATAGGAGCAACATCAATGGGTAATTATAAGGAGGATTAATAGAACCAAAACATACTGTGCAACATTGGAGACATGAAATCACACATAAAATTCCACATCCATGCGCAAGCAAAAGAAAAATGTTTTAGTGTCAGATTATTATTTTTTGAACCCAAAGATAGATGCTGTTCCTTCTCTCAGTTTGCACAGCTTCCCTCTTTCTGCAGCTGATATAATAACTCAGATATTATATATCTATATGTAATATATGTGTGTATATATAATAATATATTTCAGCTGTAGTATAGATTTGAGGGGCCATAGGTGGTGCAACAAGGATTTGTGACATTTGTGTGAACATTTTGTTTTAATTTTTTAGGTAGGAATTTCCTCTGGCTCAAATCCTGATCACAATAATTGAGAAAGGATTCTTTATATTCCCCTTTTTTAAACCAGATGTTATAAAACAGAACTATGCAATTGTTTTGAAATAGTGGACATATTTGGAATTTTGAAAACATTTTTGCCGTGCTCTCCCAAAATGGCTATCACTGTGAATTTTATCTAATCATAACATTGATGATATGGTGACTTTGACCAGTCTCAAAACATTCATTTCCCAGGAAGAAAATGGGTGGGTTGCTTTGCACCTTCACCTTTAGTCTACTACCTCTACTATGCCAATTTATCTTGTCATTTGTGGAACATGTGTATGTCCATGTCCATATTAAGTTATGGTGTAATGGCTCACTTGTTATTTTGCATTGTGGGACAATGTTTTATGATCTCAAAAGAGATAAGTGTATTTTTGAAATTTACTGCGCTATATTCAATAGGAAAGATGGTTTAGACTAGTTTTCTAGCTTTCATTTACAATGCATGAAAACTTTCAAAAAGCTGTTGTAACTGTAACATAAAATGAAAATACTGAATTGATAGTAGTTAAAAGATTTAGATGGCTTTTTGTATTATTGAGTTCTTTCCATGTAATCTTAATTTGTAATTCTAAATTTAACAGCAATCCCACCTCCTACGAATCTGAAATTTATTCAGGTTGCTCCAACAAGTCTCACATTAACCTGGACTGCACCAAATGTGAAGCTTACTGGATATCGAGTGAGAGTAAATCCCAAGGAAAAGAATGGCCCAATGAAAGAAATTAACCTTGCTCCAGATAGCACATCTGCTGTTATCTCTGGACTAATGGTAATATTTTTTTTATTATTGTTGGTTTGATGTACTTGTTTTGCAGCAATTTAAAATATAGTGGGAGAAAAATATAACTTATATACAGTTTTATTTAGTATTTATAAAATCAATTGGACTTGAAGGTAATTATTTAGAAGAGATAAATTAAACATGAACATTTTTCATCTTTGTTTCTCTTCATAATTAGCATTAATCTTTTAAGGTAAAGATTATGCATCTTTTAAGGGTAGTATAAAGACATTCACATATGTAGCAAGTTGTATAGGGTAATTATCCAAGCCTTAGGCTTTTTTCTCTTTGTAGAGTATCTAAGATACCGAAGGAGAAATAAGGATAGGTACCAGTATGGTGAAATAGGATTTCCTTTTCCTGTTCTTCTCCATTTCAGGCCTTTCCCATAATTTTAAAATTTTTGAAGCAACATTTGAAGACCAAGAGACTGCAGTAGGAGAGAAGATGTTGTCTCCCCTCCTAATCCATTAATAGAAACCATATCCATGTTAGGCTTGGGTATTAATGTTTGGGCTGATGGAGCAGAAGAAGAGAACCATTTGTTAAAAAAAAAATCGTCATCCCACTTTAGACATGAATACAGCAGATACACAGTCATATTAGGAACTGGGGATATTTACTAAAATGGTGTGTGTAACAGCTTCTTTGAAGGATGCAAATTTCCTAACTTCATATGTTTTTTTTTTAATTTCTAGGTGGCAACTAAATATGAAGTTAGTATCTATGCTCTGAAGGACTCTTTGACCAGCAGACCTACCCAAGGTGTAGTTAATACTCTGGAAAGTAAGTGATCCCACATAATATGCCATAAATCACTGAGCTGAAAGGCAAAACACTGTGTGGCTTTTTAGGCCAGAAGTACAAAGAAAGAAGCATTATCAAAATACATACATTTTTCATCTTTGACATAACAAAATTGTATGTCATTCAGTAAAGTTAAAATTCAAGACAGATAAAGGAAATGCCACTTCACACAGCACATAACTAAATTACTACAAGATGTGATGTGATCAGCATTGAAGATGTTAAAAGGGGATTCAACAAATAAATGAGGTCTCTGTGTTTATCAATGGCTAAGGAGGTAGGCTGTGCACTACCTTGGGATTCAGAGACACTGAAATATAGTCATGTAGGGATCTTGGTGTGCTATGACTATTGTTCTCATATTCTTCTATCGGCTTCTATGTAGTCATTTTGTTATGCACTATGAGACAGTGGACAAGGAGCTAGACTTGCTGATCCAATAAGACTACTGTTACATTCTTGTGGAATTGCCAAGAAAAAAATGTTCTTAATGTTCCTAAATAGCTACCCTGGTTTCCTCTTTCCTTCTTAGCCAATTTCAGTCACTGTGAATAGGAGAGGAGAGATCCAGCTCACAACTCCTGTTGTGTGGGGTGGGTTCTCTCTTCTCCTATTTAACATCTACATGAAGCTAGTGGCTGAGATGATCCAATCATTTGGGGTGAGGTATAATCAATATGCAGATGATACCGAGCTATAGATCTCCACCCCAGACACATTGAGTGATGCTGTTCATATCCTATCCTATCTGGAGGCTGTAGGGGCCTGGATGAGGTGCAATGGGCTCTGACTCATTCCAAGCAAGACAGACTGGCTTTGGTTATTTAGTTCTCCTGGGAACAAGGTTCTTCCATCTTTGGTATTGGATGAGGTAGCACTGCCCGAAACAGGCTTTGCACGCAATCTGGGGGTCCTCTCAGACTTGCGGCTTCTGTTTGAAAAGCAAATGGCAGCTTTAATAGGGCCTTCACACATCTTCAGATTGTGTGCCAGTTACGCCCTATTCCTGATCTGGGGGACTTTGTTCAGTCACTCATGCCATTGTTACCTCTCATTTGGATTATTGTGATGAGCTCTGCATGGGGCTGCCATTGAAAAGCATTTAAGGTTGATACAAAATTCAGCTGCACAGTTAGTTAATGGTGCCTGTTACACAATACATGTAACAGCACTACTTTGGGAGCTACTCCATTGTGTTTCCAGATGCAATTCAAGGTGCTGATTGTCACCTTTAAAGCACTACATGGCTTGGGATCCAGTTCTCAAAGGATCGTCTTCTCCCAATAGTTTCTACTCATCCAATTTGGTCTAATAGATTGGGGATGATGTTAGTTGGTGGAGACCAGGGGAGTGCCTTCTTTACAACAGCCCCTGCCCTTTGGAACATTCTTCGTTCGCTGCCCAGGATGGCCCCAACCCTATTAGCCTTTCATAAGCTTTCAATGTGCCTAAGCCTGGGGTCCTGAAAATGTTAAAGACTCCATTACGTGGTTGCACTGCTAATTTTTATGTAATATGATAATTTTTAGTTGCCCCTACATATAATTTGTAACTGGTTTTATGTTTTTATGGATTTAATTACTATGATGCTGTTTGTCACCCAGAATCGATTAGATTGAACATAGAACATAGATTCTATCTATTGAGTATTGAATCTATTAATTGAGATCGGCAATTATATAAAATCAATCAATCAATCTCTGGGCTGTAGACTGCAATTTATTTTAATGTATTTTTCTGTGAAACTTATAAGCTCAGTGTGACCTTTATATTAATGATGGACATTCCACCTTTTTGGTGCAGATGTTAGTGCTCCCCGTAGGGCTCGTGTCACAGATGTCACAGAGCGAACCATCACAATTACCTGGCGCACCAAGACAGAGGCAATCACGGGTTTCCAGATAGATGCCGTCCCTGCAGGTGGTCAGAATCCAGTTCAAAGAACAATTAGTCCTGATGTTAGAACCTACACCATTACTGGTACGTGAGCATCATTTCTGTACCCTGAAAAGTTCTATGATAATAACTTTGCAGGCAGGAAGAGAAATGTATTGCTAAAGGATATCATGCAGAATAAAACCAAACCAAATTCCGACAACTTTCTAGCACTAATTCGGGTATTTTGTCCATTTTTTATTACCATGTTTAGAACACTATAAGCAGCTGGGCAGCTCCAAGGAGAATTCAGAAAACACTAATTTTGCTACAGCTGAAGGACCAAGTTTTGTATGGTTTCATTATTTTTAATTCATCCCCTGGGATCATTTCTTCAGAGCTCCCTGTCCTTCTGAGTTGCAAATATTAAGAGTCACATTTCCTATGGGCGTTTAATAAATCATTTCCCCCATCGCATCACCATGCAGTAGGTAGGAGAAAAGCAATCATTGGTGAATTTTCTTTTCTGTGCAACTTGTAAAGATCCAAAACAGTTTGGCTCCCCTTTGGGATCTCTTATCTTTTGTGATTGTGGAAATTCAGGTTTTAGAACTTACCTGCCTGTTCATTTCTTTCTTGCCATCATATCTTCTGCCCTGGGCCAGGGGTGGGTTCCTCCCGGTTTGGACCGGTTCGCCGACCCGGTAGCAGCCCGCTGATGACGTCACCGAACTGGATCGGTCGGTGCTGGTCCGTGGGCGCCGCCATCTTTTTTTTTAAATTTTTTTTTAAATTTATTTTAATTTTTTTTAATTCCCCCCCCCCTTCTGAGCATGTGCAGAAGCCGAGTTCCGGCACTGTGCATGCGGTCGCCATCTTTTTTTCGGCTTTGGGTTTTTGTTTTTGTTTTCTGATTTTTTTGTTACTGCACATGCGCACGCGCCCAGGCGGCGTGGGAGGGAGCGAAGAGGCAGCGAGCTAAGTTGGAACCCACCCCTGCCCTTGATCATCTTTGTTGCTCTTCTCTGTCTGTACTCTTTCTTGGGTCTTCACATCTTTTTTTATATTATGGCGACCAGAAAATATCCCTTTCCCTTAGCTCTCTGATCTCTTTATATGTTCACATTTCAAAACATGGTGAGACGTTGTATCGGGGGTGTGGCGCGAAGATAAACATTGCCCTGAATCATTTGGGCTAGAAACCCCACCCCCACCCCTCCCTTTATCCACTAGAGTTGTCTTTCTGCTTTCCCCGGTTGCTTCCCTGATTCCTGCACTACAAAAAAACCATTGAAAGATCAGAACGATTGGCCCTTTTTGCAGGGGGCTCTCCTAACAGGAAAGGAAGGGAAGGGACTGGTGAGGAAAAATACACCAAATCAGTATGAGAAAACCTCCCAGTTTTGTAGCAGCGCTGCTGAATTTCAAAAGAGAACCCAACACGTGAGTTATTTGTGCCTGTGCAAAGCAAAACTTTACTGAAGGGGGGGGGAAGCAACAGGAGGAATTAGGGAAGCAACCGGGGAAAGCAGAAGGATAACTCCCGTGGATAAAGGGATGGGGGGGTGTTTTCTAGCCCAAATGATTTGGGGCAACGTTTATTCTCAGTGGAGCCAGGGTGGGCAGGCAGGCAGGCAGGCAGCGGCACAAAGTTTATTTATTTAGCTATGCTGGCTAGAGAATTCTGGGGGTTGAAGTCCACAAGTATTAAAGTTGCCATGGTTGGAGACCCCTGTTCTAGAGGTTTCTCTGTGGTAGTTTGTGCTAAGAGTAGCTCCCTACATGTGTGTGTGTGCCTGTGTGGGTACTAGATTGTATTCCTCTTAGCTCCCAAGACGGCCCAAAGGCGAGGGGACAACGGGCGGGAGGGACTTGCCAGCCAATTTGTTCACTGCAGAGCCCGTCGCCAGGGTAGCAAGCAGCTACCGAGGCCATGGTGGGGCAAAAAGGACTCCAAATGTGAACGCCTTTAGGCGAGGACGAGCGCTGCTGTGGCCGCTGTCCGGGGTCTCCCCCCCCCGCTTAGTCCAACCCCGGGGTCATTTTTGCCGGCTCTACCCATGAGTCAAGAGTTTTTAAAAATGTCAATTTTTTCCCTGTGGTTTTGACTGCTGGCAAAATCTACTTTGAATATTTGCTGCCGTTCTTCTGAGTCCTAATGTTGGGGGGGGTTGGCCCGGGCCCCGTTCAATCGCGCCAGCGTGGAAGTTCCAGCCAGGGTAAAATGCTCCCTTTTCGCTTGTGCCTGTAGGTCGCCGTAGAGCCAGTCACCAAGGTAGCGCGAGGTTCTGCCCACCCACCCAGACGCTGCCATTTGGGGAGGGGGTTACCCTCTGTGCATGCGCAAAGCATTCTGTGCATGCGCAGAGGGTAAAAGAACCCAAATGGTGGCGTCCGGGGGAGTGGGCGGAGCCTCGCGCTACCTTGGGGACCAGCTCTACCAGCCCATCCGCCCCACGAGCGAAGCGGGCGGCTTGAAGGAGACCGCTCATTAGCAGCAGGTTGCGCGGAGGAGGGACGGCGGGAGACCCCCTGCCCTCCACGCACGAAGACGAACCACCGCCTGCCCTGAACTCCTCGCCGCTCCCGCACTAACGCCCCAGCCCCGCTCAACCGCGCTTGTTTGCTTGTCTCGGAGCCGAAGCCAGGAAGGCGACAGGGGCAGCTGTGGCGGCAACGGCGCTCCAGGATGGCACATGACAGGGGAAGCGCCGCTGCCGGGCCAGGGCAGGCCCGCCCCCCGCC
>QLTV01004007.1:894117-912754 GCA_003457575.1 Thermophis baileyi | reverse complement strand
ATGTGGGTGTGTGTGTGTGTGTGTGTGTGTGTGTGTGTGTGCGCGCGCGCATGGCTGTCAAAACTCCAAACACAGATCAGGTAGCTCTGGGGAGGTCAGTCGTAAATTTGAACACTTGCTAAGCAACTGGCCATTCAGCGAGGACCACTTGTATTTGGTTTGCCCTAAGGGTTCAGAGCTGTATGGAATCTGGTTTCCTTTAATCCTTTGGGGGATTGCAAAAGGTCCGGATGCAGGAATCCTCATAGGGGGAACTAGGATCGTGACCACCTAGCCACGCCCACCCAGTCACATGACCATGAAGCACCACCCACTGTCACATGGCCACCAAGCCACTCCCACCCGGTCACATGACTGCCAAGCCACTCCCACCCGGTCACATGACTGCCAAGCCACTCCCACCCAGTCACATGACCGTCAAGCCACGCCCACAAAATTAAGCCACGCCCACAGAGTGGTAGGTAAAAAAATTGGAACCCACCCCTGCCCTGGGCTAAACTAGGTGGGGGTGGGACCAGCACATGATCATTATAATCTAGTTTGATTTTCGATTCCTTCAGTTTCCATACAGCCCTTAGTTATTGTTTCTTCATTGTTTGCAGAATGATTTCAGAATTGTGCAGGGATTTGAAGACTATAATACAGTCAATCTATAATACAGTCAAAAGAAAGCAATGGAGGTTATCTCAGTTTTTCTACTCTAGGGCTTGTGAACTGAATTTCTTTAACTCCTTGCTACCTATTTTTAACGAATGTTAGCATATAGCAGGGGTGTCAAACTCGCGTTGTCACGACGGCATCACGTGACGTATTGGGACTTTTTCCCTCTTCGCTAAACTAGGTGGGGGCGGGACCAGCACATGATGCATCCGGATTGCGGGCCGTGAGTTTGACACCCCTGGCATATAGGCTTCCTCCAATCAGAACATTACGTCAGCACCATTGATTTATTTTTAATGCTTTATTTTGATTTACAGGCTTGCAACCTGGCACTGACTACAAGATTTTTATCTATGCACTGAATGAGAATGCTCGCAGCTCCCCAGCAGAGCTTGATGCTTCCACTGGTAATGATACTGAGTAAAAATTCCTATGAGCTGAATATAGGGCTTTGTTCTTTGTTCTTTACAATTCTTTGTGACTAGTTTCTGTCTCCACTCACCTTCTGAGAATGAAAAAAAAAAACATGACAGTGACTGAAATACATGGAAATTGCAATAACTAATATTTATTTAAATGGTTTTGCTCCTTAGCCATTGACGCACCTTCCAATCTGCACTTCCTCACAACTACAAGCAACTCCTTGTTGATCAGTTGGCAGCCACCACGGGCTAAGATCACAGGCTACATAATCAAATATGAGCAAGTTGGCGGCCCAACCCGGGAGCTACTTCCTCGTCCTCATCCTGGTATTACTGAGGCCACTATCACAGGTATGAACTTTTCATAATGAAGCTCATTGACTCTGCACTGGAACATGAAACAGTATTGAGGAAAGGTAATTTGGCAGCATTTAGAATCTGCAGTCATAGGGAATAACAATGAGCCTTCGAAATTGCTATTAACTGCTGGAGTACAAGGAATAGCAATGGCTCCTTGGGTTTACAGGCAAGATTTTCTCAGCTGCACTTTAAGATTGTGAGGATTGAACTTGGAATCGTTTTGCTTCTAAATATTGTGAAGAAGCTTTTTTAAAGTCTAGTCAAATTGGAACTGGTGTATTGTGTAGTAACAATACAATACTAGGAGATGAAGTAAAGCATTGCTTTTCAAAACTAGGACATGTTCTCTACCTAGTGACTTAATGATTTTTGAAGGCAAGTGTAGATTTTGATCCCATCCTAACATGTTTTCCATTTATAACTACCGTATTTTCCGGAGTATAAGACGCACCTTAGTTTTTGGGGAGGAAAATAGGGGAACAAAATCTGCCTACCAGGTATTCATCTGGCTAGCGTCCTTAGTCTGGTTAGCTTCAGCACATTATTTTATCCCCTGGTTAGGGCTTAAAAAAACCTTCTTCGGAGGGAGTAGCAATGAAAAAAGCCTGCAAAGCCGGGAAGAGCCTGGAAGGGTTAGCGCCTCATTAGGGCTGGAAAAAAAAGCTTCGAAAAAGCTACATTCGGAGTATAAGACGCACCCAATTTTTCAGCCTCTTTTAGGGGGGAAAAGTGCGTCTTATACTCCGAAAAATACAGTAATCCTTCTTGTCTTAAATCTGAAATAGAATAGTCCACATGGGTACTTATTGCATGATAAGCTACAATATATCCTGGGGATTGAAGGCAGAGGAGAATTTTTTTTAATGATTTGTAATGCTTTATAGCACTTACAATGCTATAACGTATACCACCAACATAAAATATTTTTTTAAAATATAACATATACTACACAAAAGTAATAAAAGATAAAGCAATAAAGCCACAGAAACAGATAAAATCCTCATAAACTTATAGTTTGATTATTAAAAACTGAGCAGGCTTTTTGCGTTTCTGAACATCCTAAATCCTGAACTGGCTGCAGTGTCCTTTTAAATTTTTCTTCCATCAGATCTGGAGCCAGGGACAGAATATATCATTTATATAACTGCTGTCAAGAATAATCAGAAGAGTGAACCATTGATTGGAAGGAAAAAAACAGGTAATATAAGCTTAGATTTCATTCCTGTGTCTTCAAATAAATCCTATGCAATTCAGTGCTAAATATTTCTTGAGTAAACATACGTAACATTGCATGGTCAAATCAATCTCAAAAGAAAAGGCAAAAAGCACTTACTTTTGAATTTCTGATAATGTTAATATGAGGCAGTTAATTGTATAGTACTCTTACCATTTCATTGGCCACTGTCAGTTATATATTTGAAGTCAAGTGAGTATACTTTTGTAACTTACATAAACATTGTTTACGACCTCTCATGTTGATTTATGCAAAATATAATAGAATTCTAGTTTATTATCGTTTCATGGATTTAGTTAACCTTTCTGCTGAATTTTCTATGAAAATGATTGAATGAACGTGCTGTCTAGACTCTGAATTTGGCAGAAGGTATGATACTGTATATGTATTCCAGGTAAACTGATTTAGTTCACTTCAAATGTCCACATACAGTTGGATAAGTTTCTGTACCACCCCATGCAAGATGAAGGACTTTTGATTGCTAAAATCTCAAAAATATACTATTGCACCCCAAATTGGCTGCAAAATCAGCCTTTCTTACTATGACATCAAAAACCTGAGAATGATTTTTATTTATTAAAAAACCTATTTAAAACTATTTAAAAATTTGACCACTCCCCCTATACTAGTTTATTCAGAATGAAAATTCTCTCTGCTCAAGAGTATTTAACTCCAGGTAAATAGAGAATTTTATATTATAGTATTGAATTAGATTTCAGCTACAGTTTAATACTTCCTTATTTCCATTGACTCAGTAAAATTAAAAAGGGGATAATTTGGTTTGAATTATTGCTTCCAGTGGATTAAAAATCTATCTCGCTCTCTCTCCCTATTTCATTATTTTTAGTATTTTCATTAGGTCTAAATCAGCTACTTTATATTGTATGAAAAATTATTAATTATAACAAATTAATCCATGTTTCATGAAACTATGCATTCATTGGTGAAAGAAAACTGCTGTTTTACATATGATCTCATAACCAAAGGGCAGGAAGTAGATCCATAAAACTCTTGTGAATAATTTGCTGGCTCTCCAGTTGAAACTGTAGATTCAGTGTTGAAGCATAGATGGGAATCCAAGGGTTGACATTTTAGGAGAACTGATTTTGTAAATATGTGTAATGCAATATATAATTCTCCCTTAAGAAAAAAAATTTTTGAAAACAATATAGCAGTAAAGGTGGTTAAGGTGTTAAATTCATTTATTTATAAATATAGCAGTAATTCAGTAGTTTGGCAAATGGGACTTTTGCTTTTTATGGATCTTTCAAAGTTCTTTGGTTGTCATTCTAATTTGGCTTTAGTTCCAAATTTCAATGCTTTCTTTTGATTCAAGTGCTATGAGAGTAATTTAACCAGGCTTTGCAGAATAATATTGCTTTTTTGAGAATATTGCTAAAATTTAATTGCTTGAATTAAGATATTATGGGGCAGATTTCCTCCATCTCAAATGGAACCCTTGCTGGAGCTTTCAGCACCTGGCTTTCACTGCTTCTAACCTTTTTTTGGCTAGATGAGCTTCCCTGGCTGGTAACTCCACCACATCCTGGTAAAAGGGTGACAGAGATCTTGGATGTGCCTTCTGTTCTGGAGAATGTACCTTACCTCACAAACAACCCCTATGACAATGGAAATGGTATCCCAATTCCAGGTTCTTCTGGTCAGCAATCCATCCTGAGCAATCCAGGTCAACAAGTCATTGTGGAAGAATTTGGGTCTCGAACCCCCACAACTCCAGCAACTCCAGGAAGGGCTAAACCAGATAGGGAAGAACAGCCAGTGGTGGTGATCCGTCATCCCATTCAAGTTCCTGATGTTGACAAACCTTCTTATCATCATACCCTTCTATACAAGGATAATTACACAAGGCCCCAGGAAGCACTTTCTCAGACAACTATCTCATGGACACCTTATACAGATAGCTCTGAATACATTATTTCTTGCCAACCTGTTAGTGCTGAAGAAGAACCTACTGAGGTAACTTAGATTAATTGTCGGTGATGAAACAATGTGCCCATATTGCTTTTACTTTAATAATAGCTTCTGTATAAGATCTACTAGGTAAGCTGAACCAGCTGTGTTGGTTTGTGTCCACTAAGGGCAACAATGAAATTTGTGTATGTTGAAGTTATCATTTAAGAATGAGGATTTAAGAAGAAAAACAGTAGTGCTGCCTATGGTTGAGGATTGATATGTTTTTTAAGGAGAGAGTTCTAAGTCTTGAGAAACCACAATCCAATATGATGGGTTGAAGTCTCTTCAGGAGACCAGAAATGGCTAGATTGGAAGACCAATAGCTCTATGGAATCAGACTAAAAAAAGTCTGAAATAGGGATTTTTATAGAACAACTTCACATGTAAACTATTCACAGCAGAGTTTGGAAGAGAGATGAAGAAGAAAGCCAGATAAATCTGGTAAAAAATCAGTATTTTAGAGGTAGAATGGAAAAAGCTAGAAATTGGCAATGTGTGCATCAAAAGCAAGTGAGTTGATTGCTGCATTTGCACAACATAGATAAGAGAATTATTACCCATCTATTTAATTGTCTTCCTGCTGAGACAGTGAAAATTACAATTTGCTGACCACTTTTGCAGAAGCTCCAGGGGTCACCTGTAGGGCCTTTGCATTTGGGATTCCTGTTGTATATCTGTCTAAATAGTAGCACTTGTTCTGTCACTATGCTGCCTAACAATAACTGGATTAAAAGATTAAAATGTAACACGAAGAAGGATCTATGCTGAAAACAATAAAGCAATGCAATGAAAAAAAGTGAGCCAGTTAATTGAACATAGGTGGAAAATAATTACTAATATTAGAGAGAGTAGGCTTTAAACAGAAAAATAGCCGATAAGAGCAAAATTTGCTTAAGATTTACCTCTAGTGACTACATAAACAGGGCTATATAATTTTCTTAGCAAAAAATGTCAAGTAGCTTCCTCTAAAGTTTGTTCAATTTCTCAGTTTAATCTGTAGATATGGATCACCTGATAGTCTCCTATCCATGTATTAACTAGGGCTGTCCTTCTGAGTTCAGTCAAAGTCTGCTGAGTGCTGCCACCTCAGTAGAGCTTGTATCTGGGTAAGCACTTTTAGGTGCAAAACAATAAGCTGCCAATCAAAACACGTTTACATTGAAGAAAATCCTACTGAAATTAACAAGAGTTGTGAATAAAGAATGCTAATGTTAGATTCCAGGGTAGGTTTCTGTTGTCTAAAAAGGCACACAGAAGTAGGGAAACAGAGTATTGCTCACACTGAAGATAATATGAAAGTTAGTTAAAGGTTATAATGTAAATTCTTCCTCCTGGGTTTTTTTTTTTTTTCTAAATGGCTCACTACCTGAAAAAAGTATAAGAACCAGTTTCCTATATTGCTAGAAAGCAAGAAAGTTTTAAAAACTGTGTTTTAAACAACATTTTCTCAAACCACAGATCAAAGTTCCTGGCGTATATTCTAGTGCTACTCTTACGGGTCTTACTAGGGGGGCAACCTACAACATCATAGTAGAAGCAGTTAAAAATCAGAGAAGACACAGAGTTCTTGAAGAGATGGTTACAGTGGGCAATGATGGTGAGTGGAAATGAGAAGATTCTGCTTTTATGCTTATACTAATTTTATTTCACAATGGTATTTTTTGACTGTTTACTAGTTGATAGAGAGGCACTGTGGCTCAGTGGCTTAAAAGATGCCAGAGAAGGTCTGCTCCGGCGGTTCAAGTCCCATCACCATGTGATGAAGTGAGCTCTTGTCACTTGCCCCAGCTCCTGCCAATCTAGCAGTTTGAAAACATATAAATGCAAGTAGATAAATAGGTACCACTTTGGTAGGAAGGTAACAATGCTCCACTGGCCTAGAAACGGAAATGTGCACTGTCCCCTAAAGTCAGCTACGATTAGCGGAATAAAACCTGCAGAGACTCCTTTTTTTACCTTTTACTAGTTGATGATTGCACTGACTTCATGTTATCTTCATAGCCTTTAGAGTGTTATGACCCAGCGCGGCAAGCCCCCAGGAAACGACACACACACACTGTTGTCCAAAATAAAGAAGGCTTTATCACTAATAAATGCTTAGTGATAAGTTAAGTTCAGGGTTTCTCCCAAAGTTCTTGTTGCAAATCACAGAACACTTTGGCCGGGATTTCAAATACACAAAGACACAGACAGATAATTCATGGGTTGTTTCCAGCAAGAGTGTCCGTTGTGATTCAACCTTATATAGTCTTAGGGCGTGGCCCCTCTGCCTGCAGGTTTACCTGTGAGGAGACCTCCTTCTACAAAGCCACTCTTGCCGGCTAGCTGCCCTGCGTGCCCTAGCATCAATCAGAGGCTCCTCCTCTTCACTGGAGTCACTTAACTCCTGCTGGGGAGGTGCAGAAGGCCCTGGTTGAGTATCGTCCTCTGGCCCTGCGTCCTCCTCGGTCTCGGACTCAGGTGCCGGAGATACAGACTGCTCTTGCCACCCCATGGTCGGTTCTTGGTCTTCCGGATCCATGAGCAGCTGTGCGGGACTTGGGCAAGCCACAACATAGAGAGAGCACACATGGGCCCTCTTTTTCTCGGTCTTATTCACACACAGTCTTGTTTACTTGTACAACAGCCCCATGAAGGGAATCTAGTCTGAGGGGGGGGGGGAAATGGGAATGCTTCTTGTCTTAGTCCAGGATCCTAACTACCATAGTTCTTCAGTTCTCTAGTAGGCTAGTTAAAATAACCTGTTCAGAATACTTTATTTTTCCCTGATTACCACCCCAATATTTGTGGTTGCTGTTTCATTTGCAGATGGGAATGCCCACACAAGTGAAATTTTTTCTCTCTTAAAAAAAGCTCATTAAGAAAAATAATGTATTTGAAGGGAAAAGTCTTAATGATAAGAAGGATTCTCATCCCCAGTCTGAAATCATATGGCACTGAACACTACCACCTCTTCATAGCTGGTCTGAGTATCTAAAAAAGGCAGAAATCCACAGTCTACATTTCTTCCTGTAACACTAAATGCTCCTCTTGGCATTTGCCCTGGCTAACAGCAGCTTCCCAAGATGTCTCCTGGGAGTCTTAGTCTAGAAGACTTGGAACATTTTGCACATACAGGAGTCTCTCTGCCACTGACTGTGGGTGTTTTTCTTCCTGTAGCCTTGGCGTGTGAGACTTGAATTCTGCTTCTTTCCAGGGATTCTCTTCAAGGAGTTGCAAGGGTCATGGAAACTTTCCATATGAGACACAGAGTTCAACATGTAAGAGTTAGCATTAGGGAACGTAACTGCATAGAGTGGGAACATTTATAATCAGTTAAGAAAGGATGTCTCCATTGGGGAACCTTGGATACAAGCAAGAATAATGTTGTGACCCAGCACGGCAAGCCCCCAGGAAACGACACACACACACTGTTTGCAAAAACAAAGAAGACTTTACCACTAATAATGCAGCTTAGTAGTAAGTTTGTTACAGGTTTTTCACCATAGTTCTTGTTGAAAATCACAGAACACTTTGGCCAGGATTCCAAATACAAAAATACAAACAGGTCATTAAGTCCAGAATTATCCTCACTTACTGGAGTTGGCCAAGAGCCCGGACTGGAGTTATTCCAACTGAGATAACCAAAGTTCTGCCAGCAGCCAGGAAAGGAGACCTCCTCCTACAGAGCCACTCTTGCCGGCTAGCTGCCCTGCGTGCCCTAGCATCAATCAGAGGCTCCTCCTCTCCACTTGAGTCACTCAACTCCTGCTGGGGAGGTGCAGAAGGCCCTGGTTGATTATCGTCCTCTGGCCCTGCGTCCTCCTTGGTCTCGGACTCAGGTGCCGGAGATACAGGATGATATTGCCACCCCATGGTCGGTTCTTGGTCTTCTGGATCCATGAGCAGCTGCGCGGGACTTGGGCAAGCCACAACAAATAATGAACATTCAGTTTAGGGCAAGTCTCAACATTCTCCCTTTCCCATGTCCCTCTATAGAAGAAGGCTTTTTTTTCTGAGATGCAGGTTGATGATCTCTCTTTTTTCCTCTGCACAGAGATGGGATTTGCAAAGATAGGGAAGCTGAGCTACTGATAGCTGGCTTGCTAGACTATTTGAAGGGAACAGCTAGTCCTTTGGCCAGTTCAGTTCCCCTTTCTGGGTTACAGTCTGAACCTAATCCTTGAATGTGTGTTTCAGTTGTTTAAATATGCTGCCTCTTACAATGGGAAGTACTGATTTATTTTGTAAATAATAGGGAAACTGAGTGAGAATTCCATGCCATGTAATTATGATGAGGCATCTGTTATAAGGAGTGTAGAGAGGATTCATCATTACCTGCAGAATGTACGGAAGGAGGAACTTAAGATGTAACAAAATTTTATTTACTTTGCTTTCCAGTTTCTGAAAGATTAAGCCCACCCACTGATGATGTATGTTATGATACCTTCACTGGTTCTTTCTATTCCATTGGGGATGAGTGGGAAAGGATGTCTGAAACTGGATTCAAATTGTGGTGCCAATGTTTAGGTCTTGGTAGTGGACATTTCAGATGTGATTCTTCAAGTGAGTACCTTCTTGTACATCTCTTTTTCTAATAGTTAGGACATACTGAACTCTAAGTATTAATTTAAATACTCTTTCTACACCAGAATAATGCCCATATTTTAACGTTCATAAGTTCCCCCTTTTTTGTAGTCTACTTTCTTATCTAACTTGAAATTACTTTGTTAAAAATTTGTATTCCTGTATTTTGTCTTATTAGTGACTCTTTATTACTGGCAATTGACAAGAGTTATTTTGAAAGCATGGTTCTTGGTTGGCATGTAGCAGTTAATCAGAAATATGGTAAATAAAGCTCTGATTATTCAGGAATAATCATGAATTCAGGAACAGAGAATGTACAAACATGGTGCAACTTGCATGCTGAGAGTAGGGAGAATGACTCGAGGTTCTAGTCCTTCACTGGGTGAATTTTGAGCCAGTCATTGTCCTGTCACTCAACCTACCCTGTCACATGCAATTCCATCAACATTATAATTTCATCAGAACTCTCAGATTATGTTGCTGCTCTTGAGAGTACTATGGTCCTAGCCAGAAAATTACCTCTGCCTAATTATGATTTAGTCTCAACGTAGGGCCCTCCTCCAATGTAATCCATCACTATATCTAGACAATCACACAATGCAAACTGTAAGCATTTGCAGACATTATTAGAATCCAACTTGAAACCTTAATTGATTGATTCATCCATACTATGGATTATAGCTGAGCAGTTATTCCCCTATATTTTCAACCCTGTGGAGTCAAAAAGCTTGCTAAAACAACAACAATAATCTTGAATTATGTATTACATATGATGCATTTTATGTTTCAATAGTAAATAAGGTATTGAGATGAAATTTTAGGAAGAAATTTTGGCTGACCCTGGGATGTGGATATGTAAATTGCTACACATTTGAGTAGAGATCATAGTGGGAATCTTACCTACATTGAGTCACTGAGCTCACTGGAAGGAGCTGTTCTGGGGCTCAAACAGGGATTTTCTAGGCATTGTGCATCCAAAGACACTGATCATTGAATCAGGGTCCTTCAACACAACTACTAAGTTGCCTTGACCTTAGAGCAAGAATTCACATTTGCAAAGGTAGGAAATATTGTCTGAAATGTTGATAATAAATAGCAATAGACATCGTAGTGCTTTACAACACTCACTAAGTCTAAGTGGTTTACAGAGTCAGCATATTGCGCCCAACAATCTGGGTCCCCATTTACCAACCTCGTAAAAATGGAAGGCTGAGTCAACCTTGAGCCGGTGAGGCTTTCTTAAGATGTCCAACTATGATTAAGTTGTCATTTCATTTCAATGGCCCTGGAGCAGAGCTCTTGCTTTCTCAACTAAGATGTTGCTCTGTGTAGTTTCCTATCACCAATACATCAGTTTCAGGGGACAGGCAGTACAATAATCAACTTGTATTAAAAGCTGCTGCAATTGCAGATCATTCAACTTCCAACTATTATTTTGTTTCATTCAGAGTGGTGTCATGACAATGGGATGAACTATAAGATCGGTGAGAAGTGGGATAGGCATGGAGAGAATGGCCAGGTGATGAGCTGCACTTGCCTTGGAAATGGAAAAGGAGAATTCAAGTGTGACCCTCGTATGTATTTTTCATGAATAGTGTCTCTAACTTATGTTGTACAGGTAATCCCTGAATTACAAGCGTTCCCTTAACTAACGTTCGAAGTTACGCGATAAGCGCCACCTAGCGTTTACGAACAAGTCCCGAAATTACAAATTTTGCAGCACCACGGCAGTTGTTTGCCCTTACAAATGATGCAGAGGCTCTGCAACATTTGCCCTGTCTATTCCACCCCCACCCCACCCTGACCGGGTCTTCACAGGCACTCCGCCTGTGGAGACTCACCTTGCTAAGACTCTGTCACAGGTTTTTTGCTTGCTTCGTTGCTTCAGGGTTTCAGTGCATTCGCAGAGAACAGAGGCCTAAACATACCGTGAGATCATGCAAGATCTCATGCTACTGATCTCGCGTGATCTTGCACTTTAGGCCTCTATTCCCTGTGAATTGAGGCCTGGACATTTGCAAACAGGGAAGGCTTCGGTCCTTCCGTCCGTTTGCCGTTTCCTTGCCAAAGGCTGCCGGGAGATTGCGTCCCTGTAGGCTTTGGCAGCCCTTTGCAAAAAGCCTTTGTCGACACCAGCGGAGCTTGGGAGGAGCGGGCGTGTCCCTCTGAAGCTCTGTTCCTACCGGCAAAGGCTTTTTGCAAAGGGCTGCTGAAGCCTACAGGGATGCAATCCTCAAGCAGTTTGGCAGTGAGGAAGGAGGCCCAGAAGGGCACGCACGGCCCTCTGCACCTCGTTTCTTGTCGCCAAAGCCTTGCTCAAGCACTTCAGTGGGGAGAAAGGAGGCCTGGAAGGGCGTGTGTGGCCCTCTGCACCTCGTTTTTTCTCGCCAAAGGCTTCATCAAGTGCTTTGCCGATGAGAAAGGAGAGAGCAGGCAAAGAAACAGGCTGGAGAGACAGATCTTCATAAGGTAAGTGACCCGGCGCGGCAGGATGTGGGAAGAGCAATTGTGGGGACCCCAGGGGAGGGAAAATGAGGTATCTCAGTGGGTTGGAGGAGGCCTGTTCTATCACTAAGTCCCCCATGGCCTTCCGCACCCCAAGATACCTCATGTGCACTTAATGAGCCTTGCATTCAATTAGCAAATGCGTGGGTAAAAAGGAGTGATCACATTCAAATTACGCAATTCACACCTAAGAATCCTTGGGTTATGAATGGAATGGGCAGGCTCCATTTCGTTCGTAGCTCGAGGACTACCTGTATTAAATAGAAATATATAGATTATTTTTCAGAATTCAAATAGTTAAATATAAAAAGTTAGAAAACAATCCCTACTGTAATAGAAGAACAGCCAGTCAGCAGTTCATGCTCTGATACACTGCTAGTGTCCCTACAACTATCCTCCCAGCCATTATGGGACTACAGTTCCTTCACCCTTGAATTGCAGCAGGAATACAACATTTTTATGGAATGCAGATAACCAATTTTTTAATGACATGCTAAAGCAGTGGTTCTCAACCTTCCTAACGCCGCGACCCTTTGGCGCGATAATGCGGTGTCTCGGTTCCTAAGACCATAGGAAATATGTGTTTTCCGATGGTCTTAGGCGACCCCTGTGAAAGGGTCGTTCAACCCCCAAAGGGGTCGCAACCCACAGGTTGAGAACCACTGTGCTAAAGACTGCCACTTGGCCTGTAAATTGTGGACTAGGGCCCTTTCTGAAAGGTAGATGTAATCAGGATTGGAGGAATTTTGAGAGCCACATATGGCTCTGGAGTACCAGACTGGACACTATTGACAAATTTAAAAAGTTTGAGAATTGGGTTTTCTTTTCCCTCTAACTTTTCTCACTCTAAAGGGCAGGACCAGCACCAATGGGTTCAAGCTACAAGGGAGGAGATTAAGGATAGACATCAAAAGGAACAGTGTGAACCAGTAGAACAGGCTTCCACATGAAGTGATGAGTTCTTTGCTAAATATTTTCAAACTGAGCAGAGGATGGATTCAGTAATTTCTGTAATTATTTTCAACTCTATGAAATGTTTTCTTCATAGATAATCATGGGGAAAAAGAATCTGCAAAAAATGTGCTCATACTAGAAAGCAATAGAATTAATGATTTAAGAATAATTTGGCAGTGTTTTAGGATGAAACTAATATTGGAGATAATGATAATGCATGCATCAGTTAACAAAGCATTGGTAGTCCTCCAATTTTTTAAAGATTTATTAATTGATTGCAGATGAAGCAACTTGTTATGATGATGGCAAGATGTATCATGTAGGACAGCAGTGGCAGAAAGAGTATCTTGGGGCCATCTGCTCATGTACTTGCTATGGAGGACAACAGGTAGGTATTTCCATTCTATGTCATGTTTTTTGTTTATTTAACCAGACAATTGTTATAATCTGAAAGCACTTAAAACGATTGCTCTGAATCAATTTAAGAGATGTCAATTTTAATTTTTAGATATATTTGACTGTGTATGTGTGTGTGTGTGTGTGTGTGTGTGTGAGTAGTACCGTGTTTCCCCGAAAATAAGACCCTTCTTATATTTTTTTGAACCCTGAAATAAGCGCTTGGCCTTATTGCCATGCACTCAAAAGCCCGATTGGGCTTATTATCAGGGGATGTCTTATTTGGGGGAAAACAGGGTAGAAACCAGCCAAGTAATTAAATTGATCTGGTATATAAAAATATTCATATTCACAGGGTTGACTGTATCTTCAAAACAGATCTATGAGAAATGGTAAATCAAATAAAATTATCAAAAGTGATAATGGAAAAATTAAAAAGTATGTTATTTTATATGATATGATATGTATATGTATATACATAAAACCTCCATTATTTTCAAAAATTGTTATTTGCAGCAACGTGTAATAAGAACAGCCCATAAGACATATTTGAGTGGGCAGCTATAAAAACTTTAAATTAAATTTGCTTATCTTGGAGTTGTTGAAATTATATTATTTCCATAATCCATTGTATAGCCACCTCCTTTAAATCTGGACATGAAAGCAGGTTTCTTTCTGTTCCTCAAATGCTTTTGGAATCTTTACCAAGACTCCCAGCCCAAAGACCCAGGTCAAGAAGGAGGTGAAGTCCAACAACATTTGAAAATACCCTCAAGAACATTCAGGTTTTGATTTATTTTTTTTTAATTTGTACAGGGCTGGCGTTGTGACAATTGCCGTAGACCTGGTGGTGCATCTGAAGGTTCTCCTAGTCAAACCTATTTACAGAGAGAGCAACAAAGCACAAACACCGTAAGTGAACATTTGCGTTCGTATGTGGCTCTTAAATTTTAATCAATACTAAGAATAAAGTATTTTTCTACTAATTGGATTATATGATTCTGAAGGCACTATGTTTGCATATTTTGTCCTTGGATGATGGGTGAATATCTTACTGTGTTTTTTTTCCTCACAATTTCACCCATTTGCCTTATGTGAAATGGGAGTGTTCTACTGTGGAAGAATAAATATGAAATTATGCCTTTGGTGCTCAAGAGTCCCTTTGCCTTATCCATTGCCAAAATACTGGAGCATATATTCTAAAGCAAATTTCACAGCTTCCTAACATGATTTATAGTAGGGGTGTCAAACTCAAGCCCAGTGGGCTGGATCCGGCCTGCAGGGTGCTTATATCTGGCCTGCGAGACCGCCCTGGAAACAGTGAAGGACCAGCCCGTGGTGCCTCTGCCAGCGAAAACAGAGCTCGGGAGGGCCACGTGCGGCTCTCCCGAGCTCCATTTTCACTGACAGAGGGTTGCAGGAAGCCGTTGCAGCCGAAAATGGAGCTCAGGAGCCCGTTTTTGCTGGCAGAGCGCTTGGGCCACCACAGGCGCCCCCAACATAAGTGACATCGAGCTGGCCATGCCCCCCCTGCCCCCCTACCCCCCCAAGGTCAAACACAACCCAATGAAATCGAGTTTGACACCCCTGATTTATAGGAACTACACATTAGTAAGTAAATTGTTGTATTGTTGACTGTGTTGGCAGCTTTTGCCTGTCATAGATTTCCACTATATTTAAGATTTCAAGATTTTTTTACTTGGAGGAGGAGACGAATACTTGAAAGATAGTTGTATTCAACTAAAAGCAGTTTGGTCTAGTGTTTAAGGAACCAGGCTAGAAACAAGAAGACTGTGAGTTCTAATCCTGCCTTAAAAATGAAAGCCAGCTGGGTGACTGGGCAAGTCATAGGTAGGTCAACTCCTGTCCCAACCAGTGAATCAACACTTGATTTATCCAAAAAAGTGGACACTGCAGTTGTGGGGAAATATTAGGAAAAAAATAGGTATGTTAGATATCAAGTAAGGGGGCGTGCATAAGTGCACCAGCGTGCCTACCGTCCCTGTCCTACTCTACCCATTTGTATGTACTCATTTTATGTGTTTATGGCTATGTTTTGCTTCTTTATATCCATTTATTTGTGCCATTTTTTCATGTGTCCTGTTTCCTTGCACTTGTTGACAAATAAATAAATAAATAAATAAATAAATAAAAATAATTTCACTTTCTTTGGTAAATTATATGGATCTGTTTGCATTCTACATGATAGAATTACAGTAATATAAACTAGAAAAGGTAAGGCTTAAACAAAATATAAAACAAATGCAAAGTACTTTTCCACGGAGTCCTAAGCATCAATTACATTAGCATAGATGTCTGTAGGTGTCAAGTGATAAAATGTGCATTAAAAAAGCAAAGTCTGTGATTATGTATTTGGGCAAAACATCAGGATCTAAGTACAGAAGGGCAGAATTTACATCCTATAATGTCACATGTATTTTGATCTAATCTCAGGTTGTTGCAGATGGTGAGACACACTGAATTTTTCTTCTGAAATCGAATGGTCATTTTAAGATTTTTCATGAAGAGCCTACAGTATAAATGTTGTTCAGATTATCCACACTTTCAGTAAGATACTTACTGCCTTTTAACATTATGACTACTAATTATATTTATCCATGTTTCCTCCAGCAGAATATCCATTGTCCAATTGAATGCTTCTATCCCTTACATCTACACTCAGATGCACAGAACCGACGCGGAGATTAATTATCAAGATTTTAACATCAAGCAAAAAGAGGTTGCAGCCAAGACTATCACTATAAATGCTGCTAGGAGAAAGCAGATCTATCTTATCTTGTGGTAATGAAAGCATTCAGCTATCATATTTGGGCTTCATAAAATCTGGATGACCACAAGTTGGTAGCAAAGAGATACAAAACACTTTAGATTCTTTTCTGCCCTCTGGTGGTCATCTGGATTTTCCTATCCCAGGCCTGATAGCCTTACAACAGCTGCACTTCTCCACTTTTGCTCAGTTCACAGTTTGTCCAAAGGAGACCAGTCCTGGTGCATTTCAAATCTTCTTTTCAGCAAGGAAGCAGATGTGCTGTCCATTCTTTTCTCAAAGTCTTTCAATATTGTTCCATATTTTCCTTAAAGCAACTATTGCTAATAATAAACGCTCAGCAATTTGTAAACATCCCCGGGCCCATAAAAATTGGAGAGAAAATACTGAATATTCAAATGAAAATCCAAGAAAGAAATATGTTCTGCTAACCATGCAGGCGTCAATAGGAACTACATATCCTATTACTGTGATATTTATAATATGCACAGCCTTAATCTTTATAAATGATCCTATTTTTCCCCTAGCAGTATATATGTATCTCGTACTGTTATTTATCAACATCAATTTCCTTCTATACCTCCCCCCTCCATCTCTAAATGTCTTTATATTTTTCTACAAGAAAATACATTAAAGACATTTAGTATACTGTTGACAGAAAAATTTGGTATAATTATGATCAGTGATTATTTTTTATACTGTAAGTGCCAAAGCTTTCTGCTGTGAGAGACAATTCTTTTAATAAAAGGTTTCACCAAATTGTGTTTTTTTTTTGTATTGTCTTAATTTTTTTCTAATTAATCTGAGCTCAGCAATCTGTAATCACTTCTGACACCATTATACTTAGCAGCCCACAGAAACAGAATAGAACTAAAGAGAACCGATATTAGGTATTATAGTTAGCCATAGAAAGTTTGCTAAATTCTTTAATTCCCTATTTTTTTTCTCAAAATAAAGCTCCAAATGAAATTAGATTGATAATAGATTATTGCCCGGTGAGCTTTCTACCTGAGTGGAAGTTTTAACTGTCTTTTTAAACATCCACATTTTGGTCCATCCAGAATGGAAAAGTAAATTTCTGCAAGTAAATTATTAGGAATTATTAGACTTTTGGGATCATAGATGGATAGGGCTATTATATTCACCTATAAATGGGAGATAAAGTATGCATATCCAGTGCCCAATATACTGTAACCTAGCCCTTTTCCTTGCACGAGATGTGATTGTGACTATGACCACCTTTCTTTCTTGGTTGCGAGCAGCCTTCAAGAGCTTGAGCCTACTGTGCAGTTATGAAGGCAAACACACAGGTCTCTTTAAGAGAGACCTTGTGATGACCCGGGGCGTGGCACGAAGGCAACACAGCCAGAGAACTGGTATGAGTCCCTTTATTGGCACCAACTTTGCCCCCAATTTCCCGTTTACTCTCCGGCCTGGAGAAAAGCTCTCCCACAAACCTGCAGCAGCTTCTCCAGTCCAAACACTGTAAGCAGAATAACTGCAATCAATCACTCCAGCCGGCAAGATAATGAGTCCCAGAAGCAAAGAATTCATGGCAATAATTCCAGCAAGACAAGCACACAGAAGCATGACAATACTTCAAAGAATCAGGAGGAATGCCAGGAATGCAAGCCACAACTCTCAACACTATGAATTCAGTGTTTGTTCCCGACAAACGCCCCTCCCAATTGCCCCTCCTTGAACCTACATCCCCAGGTGTGCTTTGTGAAGGGGCCCTTTCCTTCTTCGTAAGCCACTACCCACGTTGGTCTCTTCTGCGTTCTTCCCTGCGTGCCTTAGGATGAGGAGGGGGTGGGCCATGGTCTTCATCTGAACCCCCTCTCCCTTGTTCTACCTCTCCCCTGCTCTGCCCAGCCTGACTTTGCCCTTCCCCAGTTTCCTCCACAGCCAACGGAGCCATTCTCCCACTCTGTCATCTGTTCGTCTTCCATCTCAGATTCAGACTCCGATGGGAGCATGACACCTTGACAGGAACAGTGTAGATGTCAATGCTCAGTCCAAAGCACCTTCTCAGTTCGAAGGTGCTTCACATGCCTTGATACAACAAATATCTGTTGGAATATATCAAATTGAAGAAGTTGCCTACGACATTATGTTTCAGTATCCTTTCCCATTTCTGTGTAAGGTGAGGGAATCAAACATTTTCTGGACTCTCACCATCAGCAGGTCAGGCTACAGGGTTTGATCGACTGAAGGGGGGTACAGACTTGAGATCTTATGACTCATGTACATACAGTATGTCACAGAAGTGAGTACACCCCCTCACATTTTGTAAATATTTAAGTATATCTCTTCATGTGACAACACTGAAGAAATGACACTTGGCTACAATGTAAAGTAGTGAGTATACAGCTTGTATAACAGTGTAAATGTGCTGTCCCCTCAAAACAACGCAACACACATCCATTAAAGTCTAAACTGCTGGCAACAAAAGTGAGTACACCCCTAAGTGATAATGTCCAAATAGAGCCCAAAGTGTCAATATTTTGTGTGGCCACCATTATTTTCCAGCACTGCCTTAACCCTCTTGGGCATAGAGTTCACCAGAGCTTCACAGGTTGCCACGGGAGTCCTCTTCCACCCCTCCCTGATGACATCACGGAGCTGGTGGATGTTAGAGACCTTGCGCACCTCCACCTTCTGTTTCAGGATGCCCCACAAATTCTCAATAGCGTTTAGGTCTGGAGACATGCTTGGCAAGTCCATCACCTTTACCCTCAGCTTCTTTCGCAAGGCAGTGGTCGTTTTGGAGGTGGG
>QLTV01004007.1:821784-840848 GCA_003457575.1 Thermophis baileyi | reverse complement strand
ATAGCTCCCGGTGACCGGTAAGATCCCACACGGTTGGGCTCCTCCAGGTCCCCTCAGCTAAGCAGTGCCGGCGGGCGGGCCCGCGGGGGAGGGCCTTCTCTGTAGCCTCTCCGACTCTGTGGCACCAACTACCCCCCGAGATCCGTACTACCCCCACCTTACTGGCCTTCCGTAAAGCCCTTAAGACCTGGCTTTTCCGGCAGGCCTGGGGCCAATAGTTGTTCTGATTGGCCCATGCATGGTTGTGTGAATGTTTTATTTTAAATATAGTTGGGGGGTTTTTTTTTCCCCTTTCTTTTTTAAATTGTTTTTATATGTTTTATTTTTTATGATGTAAGCCGCCCAGAGTCCTTCGGGAGTTGGGCGGCATATAAATTTTATAAAATAAATAAATAAATAAATAAAAGAAAGAAAAAGAAAGAAAGAAAGGAGGGAGGGAGGACCACAAACCTGGCTGGCACTATACACAGCTTCAGAGGATGCTTTGAAACAGCACAGCAAAGGCTAGAAGGGACTTCAGAGGTCATCTAGTCCAACCCCTTGCTCCCTGGCAAAATGGACTGCTAAATTGGCCTCACCCACCCAGTTACATGACCACACCCACATGAAGCCACACCCACCTGACCTCCAAGCCAAGCCCACAAAATAAGCCACGCCCACAGAACCGGTAGGGAAAATTTTCACATTTCACCCCTGGGTTGACCCCCTATTTTTCACACTGCTCTCATATCACCCCTAGTCATTAGACATTTTCATTAGACATACCCAATTCCTGGAATTGTTCTTTGTATGTTTTAGCCTCCAGTCCCTTAATCATAGAGCTGGAAGGAACCCACTTAGGTCACTGAGCCCGATCTTTGGATCAGTGCAGGAATTCAGGTCAAAAGATCCCTGAGAGATGGCTAACTAGCCATAGCTTCAACACACTCACTGAAGGGAAGCCCACCGACTCTCTGGGTACCGTATTTTTCAGACTATGAGACGCACCGGAGTATAAGACGCACCAAGATTTCGAAGAGGTAAACAAGGAAAAAAAGGTTTTTGTCCTCCCCGGCCCCCAGGAGCACTCTGCAGGCCTCCCAAACCCTCTGTGTGTCCCGTTTTTCACAAAAACGGGGTGCAGAGAGTTTGGGAGGCCGGCACAGTGCTCCTGGGGGCTGGGGAGGGCAAAAACGCAACGCATGGGGGGTTTGGGAGGCAAAAAACGGGCCAGTTTTTTTTGCAAAAACGGGGCGCGCAGAGGCTTTGGGAGGCCTGAAGAGTGCTTCTGGGGGCTGGAGAGGGCAAAAACGTGACAAGTGAGGCGTTTGGGAGGCCAAAAACGGGGCACGCAGAGGCTTTGGCAGGCCTGCAGAGTGCTCCTAGAGGCCGGCGAGGGCAAAAACACCCCCATTTTTGCAAAATACGGGCCCGTTTTTGCAAAACACAGGCCTGTTTTCGTGAAAAACGGGCCCATTTTTGGCCTCCCAAACCCCCCATGCGTCGCGTTTGTGCCTTCCCCAGCCCCCAGCAGCACTCTTTAGGCCTCCCAAAGCCTCTGCGCGTCCCGTTTTTGCGAAAAACGGGCCTGTTTTTGGTGAATATGGGACGTGCGGGCCAGGGTTTTGGGAGGCCAAAAATGGCTGTATTCGGTGTATAAGACGCACCAACATTTCCACCTTCTTTTAGGGGGGAAAAAGTGCGTCTTATACTCCAAAAAGTACGGTAATTTAGTACTAATGTAAAATTGATCTTACATTAGGACATTTTTTGCTAACATTCAATTAGAATCTGCTTTGCAAAAACTTAAATCTGTTTTTCTGTATCCAGCACTATGGAATGACACAGAACGGGCCTTGGTTTTTTTTGTTATATTTTTTCAGTGATATCATATACCTCAGGCTTGTCATCTCTGGACTGTTTCTAGTTGCTTCAATCTCTTTTCTTGGACTCTAGTCTACTGAGCAGCTTCACAGTGTTTGCCTGTGTCTATTTTATTTTGCCTCAATTCTTTTTAACTGTGTCACCCAAATTTGAATACAATTATTTGAGGTGGGTCTGACTAACACAGGAAAAAAAAGTAATGATTACTCCTTAGAATTTAAAAAACTTTGTTTTGATATAGCATAAAATTAATTTGCTTCTTTTGCATAACAATATACTGCTCACTTATATTCCATTTGCAATCAAATATGATTCACAAATACAACCAGGCCAGCTATCCCCTATTCCCATGATGGCAAACCTGTGGCACGCGGAGCCATATCTGAGAGCACGGAAGGCATTGCCCTATGTCAGCTCCAGCGCGCATACACGCACTGGCCAGCTGATTTTCGGCCTTTCGGCTGTTTTTGCTCTCCCCAGGCTTCAGGAAAGCCTCCTGAAGCCTGGGGACGGCGAAAACGGCCCAACCAGAAGTTCACTTGTGTGCGTCACCCCCAGCCTCCTTTTCGCTGTCAGAGGTCTTCAGGAACTTCTTTGGCTTTGGACAGTTGCAGCCAGGCATCCCACACCTCGGCCCATTTCTTCTGCAGCCAGCAAGGCTTTCCTGAAGGCCTCTGCAGCCGATAACAGAGTTCCAGATCGATCCGGAGCTCTGTTATCGGCTAGAGAGGCCTTCAGGAAAGGCCTTTAGGAAAGGCACTTCCTTTTCACTGTCAGAGGTCTTCAGGAACTTCTTCAGCTTTGCACAGTTGCAGCCAGGCCTCGCACACCTCGGCCCATTTCTTCTGCAGCCCAAGGCTTTTCTGAAAGCCTCTGCAGTTGATAACAGAGCTCCGGATCGATCCGGAGCTCTGTTATCGGCTACAGAGGCCTTCAGGAAAGCCTTGCAGGCTGCAGAAGAAATGGGCCGAGGTGTGCGAGGCCTGGTTGCAACTATCTGAAGGTAAGTAGTAGGGCAGCTCCACTTCCGTTTTGTTTCTGAACTTCCGATTGGCCCGTTGGGCTGTTTTTTGCCGTCCCCAGGCTTCAGGAGGCTTTCCTGAAGCCTGGGGAGAGCGAAAACAGCCGAAAAGGCCGAAAATCAGCTGGCCAGCGTGTGTATGAACCCTGGGAAGAGCGAAAAACAGCCCAACGGACCTACTGGAAGTCCGGAGGCTTCAGTGAGGCCTGTGTGTATGCGCAGGGGGGCAGCGCGGGGGTTGTGCACATGCGCGGGGGGGGAGGGCATTGCATTATGGGTGTGGGCGCACGCGCGCACCCTTTTGGCACCCAAGCCAAAAAAGGTTCGCCATCACTGCCGTATACTATGCCAGTGCATCTGATTTCTTTTTCCTAAGTGAAAACCTCTGCGTTTGTCTCTCTTAAATTTCATTTTCTTACTTCATTTTTCTAACTTCTCAAGATTAATTGAAAAAAATTTTTTTAGGGCACTAGTTATCCCAATTAATTTGGGGACATCTACAAATCTGATAAACTTCTCTCGATGTCCTCATCCATGTTGTTAATAATTATCAAAGGGCACAGCGTCCAAGACTGAACTTTGTAGCTCTGCATTTGATATTTCACATTAGCTTGACAAATAAGCATTTCTTGAGTACAATTTTCTACTCAGCTATGTACACATCTACAATCCAGTACATGTTTCACTAACTTGCTCATCAGAATATCATGGAGAATTCTGTCAGATGCTTTGCTTTCATAATCTCATTGTTTTGAAGGTGCTTACAGGCTGAACGCTTTATGATCTGCTCTAAAAACCTCCCAGTTACTGAAGTCAGACTGGCCTTTAGCTCCTGGAATTCTTCTTTCCCCTGCCCTTTTGAAAATGGGGGTCCTCTGGGCACTTGTTCTGTTCTTCACATAACAAAACTTTAGCCAGACCATGAATATGCTATAGCATTTACTCATCAGGTGCTGGAGATTTAAACTCAAAAACATAGGCAGTTTTAAGTTAAGCTATTAGGAAAATGAAAGTAATGGGTTTGACCTACCTGATAAAATTACTGTTACGACTAAAGCAACATAATATTTTGAACAATATTGCTATTTATTAATGATCCTGCTGGAGTGCCTTCAAAGTGGATTCTGAGTGCCTCCTACCTGAGAGAGGAAGTTGAGGCCTTGAAGTATAGAGTTGAGCAGGAGTTTGATGGGGATTCATGCCATATCTCAGTGGAAGTTGAGATACTCCTTTGCTGTACTCTTTCCTAAAGTAGTCAGAAATTGCTGTATCATATTGAGCAGTGTGAGTAAAGGCCTACAAGAAGTGTGAGAGAGATGCAGCTGTCATCAAAGTAATGAAAATATGAAAATTCTGTGTGTAACAGGCACATTATATACTGTAGGTTGTCATAAGTACACTTTACCTTTAAAGCCAACTGACGCCGAATTTCCAAACTGGTATCATTATCAGAGAAGTTTTTCATTTCTTTTGCTATATTAGTATAATCCCCAGGATCACAAACAACTGTTACCCGGGCATGATTCTTTGCTGCAGCTCTCAGTAAAGCAACACCTCCTGTGATAAAAATGAAAGCACAGAAAACATCATATTCAGTCCTCGACTTCAGTCCACAACAGGATCCGAATCTCAGACATTGTGGGAAGCAGTTAAGTGAAATGACACATGACTGCTTCACTCAACAGCTGCAAAACCGGCTCTCCCAGTTGCAGTATTAAGCAATTGCACAGGTTGCTAAGCTGAGCACCAGGGAGAGGGCCCTCTGCCTGCTCTACCATGTCTGGGAGGGCTGGGTCCTCTCCCCACCCCAACATGTTAGGACCACTTACCTTTGTCTTTTTCTGCAGCCAAGCCCCGTTCTCGCAATCTTGGAAGGCTCCTTTTACGAATGTGTGATTTGAAGAAGGGGCCTTCCAAACTATCAGGAGAATGGTCACATTTGCTAGTCTTCCCAGCCTAGGAAGTCTAGAAAACTAGCAAAGACGATCATTCTAAAGGCTAGTAATCCTAGCTTTCTAGTCTTCCTAAGAAAGCTACCGTAGAGAATGTCATCTTTCTGAAATCTACAAATCTTTGTAGCTTTGAGAACAGTGGTGTTCGCTGGAAAGAAGTCTAGAAAGTTCAGGGGGGCTGAACACTCCTCCGTGTATGGAAGAGAATGCCTCTGCTGTGATGCAAAAAAGGGGCTCAGATTTTCAGGATTCAAGCCCCTTTTCTGCAGCTCAATGGAGGAGTCGAGCAGTTCTCTTGGCAGGTGGCAGTGGCTTGCAACCTTCTCTGCCAGTTTCCTCATTGATTTTCTAGAGAAGCTTGCAAATGGTAATTACATGATAATGGACAACCACTTGACAACCAGTCATAAGTGAAAACAGGTTATCAAACACCAAAAATGTGGCCATGTAATTGTGAAGTGGCTGATATGACATTTTAAGATGGCCAGAAGTGCTTTACAGGCCATAAAGCACCCTCTCTTGAGACTGTTGTAATTTTGAACAGTCATTAAACACAGTACTAGGACTACCTGTATTGCAGTCAGCCTCCCAATAATTCAGAAGAATGCATTACTAGTAGAACCTACACAATATATCTGTAACCATTTCTGAATTGTCATTTCAAAATAATGCTAATAACTTTTGTAAAAAGTCTACCATGAATATTTGTTTCATGGTTTCCAGAGGAATCATTTTGTCTGCGTTATACTTTCATTCATGGGGATCAAGGAATTCTGCCTTCTCCTCCTAAGAGCGGGCAGCATTTCGAAAGTAAACCATGTCAATGCCAGAACATCCTGACCAAGATGCAGCTATGGTCACCACAGATGTCCCAGGAAGAGTGACAGAAGAGAAAGAAAGTCAACAGCTAAGCTACTAGACTGGAACTGTGTCAAGCCATTAGAGACCTGGTCTGTAAGACCCTAGCATTTTATAGAAGATTGAAAAAGAATATAAAGATCAACTGGAAAGATCAATTGATCCATGGCTGAGTGGAGGAAACAGGACAAAGAACTATAAAGATGTGTTTGAATCCCTTTCTGCCAAACTGAAGCACAAGGAAGGAAAGTTGTGACTGCCTCCTTTCTCTAACAAAGAAAAAATGTGGTAAAGTTTTCTCCTGCATCCCACTAAAATCAATGTTTGTGCAGTACTATGAAGTCATGCTTAAATGTTCTTTCATTAAATTTCTGATTTGCAAAAAATGTGCACATATAAATGGGGGGGAATTACTTACACATTAACCTCCACTTGTATATGCACATATACCAATCACAAGTTGACCATCTCAGTGGAACTGAGGCCTAAACACGTCAATAAGATGAAGAGAGGAAAGAATACTATTGGAACACAAATATCACTCGTTGATTGATTGATATCTGAACCATGTTATCATGGGAACTGTGTTAACTGTGTTATTATACAGAAAACAAACAAATGAATACTTAGAAAACTCAGACTTTGGAAAGACTTCAGACAAACCCAATACTGTCAACATAAGCAACTATTTCAAAAGTACCCCTTTAAAAACAAATCAATCTCACAAAATCTGATCCAGTGAAAAGTGATTCAATGCATTTCATACCAAGTAATCTGCCACAATCAAAAGTCTTCACAGACATTTAATGCTATTAAATCCAAATCACATCAATGTACATATTTATTTCTCTATTTAATATATCTCCATACTACAATAACTTACCAAGCAAACGGGGGTGCACTAACTGCACTTTGCCAAAATTCCTGAAGGTATTTTCCTCTAATTTAACTATATGCACTTGGCTAGCCTGATAGGGGAACAAGAACAAACAAAATCCTTCTACTAGTGGAATCTGAAATAATAACTGTGAAGATATGGGAATCTGTCATCATGCCTACAATGCTTGTGGGACAAATCAGTTCCTGCATGAAACAATCTGGCATACATTTGTAGCATGTGCAAGCTTGTAGAAGTTATTGAAAAAGTCAAAGGAATGGTCACACTTCAGCTAATGAGAGAGGATTTATCAGATCAAAGAAAGAAGAAAACAACTCTCTATGATACCCAAGCAAATGATTAAAAATAAAAACCAAAATTGATACAAAAGGTATTTTGCACCACTGGAGTTCATGTTGTTATTGCAATACTTTACTATCAGCATATATTTGAAAAAGGTTCAAAGTAGTAATGATTTTAATTTCCACTACTATTTTGGAGGACAACCTGCAATGTGTTTCTTTCAGGAAAGTTGCTGATAACTTTCTCTTTCATAAGATGGAAGAAGGCACAAGAGGTTTAGCTACCCTTCAGTTCTTACTGACCATTAGGAAAGTACCAGGAGGAAGAATATTCGAGAGAGATATCATGTAATGCTTAGTTCTTGAATGAAATCTTCTTCATTCAGATTTCAAGCAAAACTGAATGTAAACAGGTATCTTGGATATTAACAAAGTGAATTTCAAGAATAATAAGTAGGCAGAAGTTAATGAGGAAAGGAGCTGAATATGGCAAAATGTTTCAGGTAATGAAAGAAAGCTAGCACTTTTTAACTTTATTTTTGTTCACTTCTATCCATTTCACCAGGAAAAGAGAAAGGTGCAATAGTAGGATTGACATATGACCACTGACTATCTCTTGACTCTGAATGAATTTAAATTTCCTATCATCAAATCAAGAAAAAGAGACTCAAGAGAGCTAATGAGGACAGACTGGAGGAACCAGGAATGTTTAGCCTTGAGAAGAGAAGGCCAAGGAGGGACATGACAGTGCTCTTCAAATACCTGGGTAAGACCAAAAATTCTGCTCCACAGTACAGGATGCAAAATTATGGATTTAAGTTCCAAGAAGGCAGATTCCAATTAAATGCTAGAAAACAATTCTAACAGCACAAGTAGTTCAATAGCAGAACCATTTTACCTTAATGAAGCCATGTATTGGGGATGCTCTGATTTGAGCAAAGCATCAATGAGCAGAGGCTAGACTCAGTGGCCTACATGGCCCCTTCCAACTTAATAATTCCAAATCTTTCCTTAGCAGAGTATCATGCAACAAAATGGGAAGGTCAATGGAAGAAAGTATATATGAACACAATATGTGAAGACTGCTTTCACTTAAAAGGTGATGGTATCCACAAAGTACTGACTCAAAGCAATGTATTTGCAATATATAGTCCATACTGACTTACCAATATCAATCTGTTCAACAGCTTCTTGTATAGTGACATTTGGGGAGGCCACCGTTTTGACAAATGGGTAGAGATTGCAAACTACAATTCTAGAAAAAGAAGCATGGAGTAACTTTAAATTAAATTCAAAAGACGGAAGTGTCATTTGCATGACTCTCTGCCAACACAAGATTTTTTTTTATCATGTCTCAATGTAATGCAACTGTTACTTTATCCCTGCTGTGGCCGATGAAGAGTCTTATGCTAGTTAGACTTTCCTGAATCATCACATGAGAATTATTTTAAGGCAGTTCAAGACATTAGTGCTCTGGTGATGGGGATCTTCCTATAGTTTCTATCAAGTATGGCTAAAGGAAGAGCACTACAATAAACCAAGGTAAGACCACACTTCTGTGATCCTACATCATACCAACAGACTGCCTCCATTATATGCTATTTCTAGAATGTTTGTGAACGAGGGAAAATAAATATCGAGGGAATAGTCTCAGTAATGGTAATTTCTCAGATACAGTGCACTTCCAAATAGGATCCTATTCATCCACCAGCATTAAGGGGCTTAATCCTATTGAAAAGCCTTTTGAGCCTTTTGGCTGCAAATGAATTTGACTTTGAATATTGAAAAAAGTTTTTCAGAATATTGAAAATATTGAAAAGTTAGAAAAGTCTTACTCTAACTTTTACTTTCACCATGACTGCCTTGAGTTATAAGTCTCCAAACTCCTGGCCTTCTGGAAAGGCCTGAAAGCTAGGCTCTGCGTACTATGTTGGGGGTAGCTAACAAGGTAGAGAAAATCCCCGGCCTGAGGCTACCCATCATCTTGGTTTTTTAGTTTTTCTATTTAACTCTCCTAATTTTAATTGCATTCTTTACCTTTTTTAACTTTTTATTTTACCGAAAACCAGCCAGAGTTGCTGTATTAGTGAGATGGGTACATAAACATTTAATAAATAAATAAAGCCAAACATTTTATTTGCATATCTTTCTTGGAATACTTGTGACTCCAACACTGAATCCACCAAGTATAATTTTTTTTTTCAATATTTGATTAAAGAAAGAGGTAAAGGCAGACTAAGGAAAGTGGCGGACCAAAATCTCAGCATCAACGACTGGCCCTGACCCTTTGTCCTCTTACGTCTGAAGTTGATTTACATGTTGAAATTCAAATAAAGCTAGGTAAATCTCAAAAGGGTGTATTTGCCAATGCTTTAAAGTAAATGATGAGAAGTCAAGATTTGACCATCTCTTGCACAATTACAAATCCCTCCCTACTTTCACAAAAAATCAATTCTGAAAATGTGCATTCACAAAGAGAGAAGAGGGGTACTTTATAATGAAAAACCTTTAATCTCTATGCAAGTTAACTTCCATCAATTGATATCAAAGGTTGACTTCATAATTATTTATTAACCCCCAACTACCCTTTTTACCTTACAAGGCTGAAATCCAATTTTTCCATGTCAGCTTTATCTTGTGGAATGTCACGAGCCAGGATGCCTAGTTTTTGTGTGAGGAAAAGAAAGAGAGGCTCAGAAAATGTAGGACAGTCCAGTCCCTTCAAGCCCTTGCTAAAGATGGCCAATGGGGAATAGCAGTAGGACCTATACTAAGAAAATAATATAAAACAGTTGGTGTATGAAGAAAAAAGAGAGTACCATCACATTCTCTTGTAAAGGTTTTACTCTTGAAAGCAAGCTAGCTTCTTTTCTTTTAACCCTAGCCATCCCAATATTGCTTGAAACACACCAAGAAGTTGTATATTAAAAATGTTACCGGAGAAACAATATCTGCAATGCACACTATTTTAAGTTATTCTATAGAAGATTAACTTTCAGCCTTTGATGTGTGAAACAAGGTATCAGAGATAAAATGCCTTTTCCTGTCACACACATCTATCCTGCTGAAAAATCCATTCATATGGAAGAATCCTTTATGACAAGTTTCCAGCTTCCAGTCTGAATGGATGCAGCTGGGACACAAGTTAGCTGTCTGAACAACAGCAGTTTTAGATCAGCCTTCTCCAGCTGGCTATTCTTGAAATGCCCTGGACTTCAATCCTCAATCCCTTTATCATCCCCATTTTGACTGAAATGATAAGATGCTAAAGGTAACAGGTTGAGGAAGGCTGCTACAGATTAACTGAAACTCCAATCAATCCACCTTTTTGCAGATGCCATGCAAATTAAAGGATCAGTTTTATGTAAGAGAATCTGTTTTTTATTATTAGCTGTTCTAGGACCATAATAAAGTATTAATTCATTCCCAACAGAGTAACATACCTGCATGCACTGCAGGATGAAGAGTTTTCACACGTCCTCCAAGCATTTCTGGAAAGCCAGTAAGATCGGAAACATCTCTGTTCCAAAAGGGAAGGAGTCAAAAGCATTATGTAGCACCTACAGCATTCATATAACACAAGGGTTAGCATCTAGGCTTCAATTTTGCTGCCTCTAGACTGTTTTCTTATTTACAAGAATATATTAAGTCATGCATCAAAAGCAAAGTGTCTACTCTGTGGAATAAAAAATGGTGGATACCATTTACTTGTGTCAACTTATTTCATGTCAAATTGGGATTCTTGGGAACAAGTGGAAGGGTCAATACTTTTGGCCACGTTGGTACCACCTATAGGACATTTTGTACCAGTTTTCCTTCAGATTGTAGCTTGGTGTAAATTTTATTGATTTGCTTCATAGGTTGTTCCACTGGTTTTTTTCTTTCAAATTTTGCATTTATTTTAACAATTTTTATTTGTTGTATTTAAATAACAATTTGTAAATGCAACCTAATAAATTATTTTGATTATGTATTAATATTTCAAATTCTGCCATTTTTCTTAGGGTTTCTCCTCCTTCTCCAAGATTGCCTAAGATTTTTTTAGCCATTTGGAAATACCTTAACCATGATAGATTCCTTCCTTTACTAAGCAATTATTGATGTGTCTTTTGTCTATTTCATGGCTATAGCATATTGGCATATGTAATCAGATTTTTTTTACTATAATGTTCTTAATTAACAAAAATTGTTTGGTGAAATATTCATATTCATATTTTCCCCCAAGAAAGAAACATGCAGACACCTGACTTTGCCAAATGTACAAGTGACAAAACGTAAAGTAGCTCAGATTTTCCCAAAGGAAAAAAAAGGCATGTGTTGGTGATCAGAGATTCACTATTTAAAGGACAGAGACAACAATCTGTAGACTAGACAAATTCTTAAGGGAAATGTGTTGTCTTCCAAGTGCAAAGATTAAAGATGTGATGGAGAGGCTCACCAAAATAATTCAGCCCTTTCTCCTGTTTTATATTGGGACAAATACTACTACTAAGACCCTGGAAGCAAATTCAATGGACTATGAGCAACCAGGCAGGGTAGCCAAACAATTAGGAGCCCACAGGTGGTCATCACATCTATACTTCAAACTGAAGGTCAATATACCTCTGAGTCTCTCCCAGCACTATGATTCTATTTATTTATTGTTTTAGTGTATGGCATTTGCAGAGGTCATTCAATCACGGATATACAAATGATATATCACTAACATACAGTATTGGGGGGGGGGGACTAATATAAATCCTACCCCAAAAATAAGCCCGGGGGGATGGCATGGCCAGCACAAGAGGTGGCGAACGTGTGGAGGCCAACAGTGTCCAGCAGCAACCACAGCCCGCCGGCCCCTTGGCAGAGAGAAGTCCGAGCGTGGAGGCAGAGGCAGGGGGGAGACAGGTGATCCGGATGTACTGTGTGGCTGCCTGGCTCACGGGAGGCTCGTGCGGCAGAACCGGCAACAGGCGGAGGCACAGGGGGTGGAGGCAGGCGATCCCGACACCCCATGCAGGTGCCTGCCCCGGCACGGCCACAGTCAAGCTGAGAGACAGTGGGACAGAGTGGGCGGCACGTTGGGAACACCTGCCTCCCCACCCGCCCCGTGCCTCTGCCTCCGCCTGCCTCTACCACACACTTTTCGCCCAGAGGGAGACTGGAAGTTTCGTCTGCTGCAAATGAGGCGCTTTGAAACAGAGCTAATCGCTCCATTTCAAAGCGTCCCAATTGCAAGCAGACGAAGCTTCCAGTCTCCATTATTTCTCCGTCTGGGCAAAAAGTGTGTCTGCCCTGGGAAGCCCTGTAAGCCGTTGCAGCTGTGGGCAAGCAGATGATAGGAGGGAGTGGCCAGCCGGCCACAAAATAAGACATCCCCCGAAAATAAGACCTAATGGGTCTTATCAACCCCCCCCCCAAAAAGACCCGGTCTTATTTTTGGGGAAACACGGTGTGTGGGGGAGGGGTGTGTGTGCGTGCACCAGGGGTGGATTCTAACTTACCTCGCTGCTGGTTTGCTTCCTGCTGCGCCGCATGGCCACACGCGCGCTTTGCACGTGCGCATGCGCAGTGCTGAAAAATCAGGAAAACAAAACAAAACAAAAAACAAAAACAAAAAAACCCCTGAAAACAAGATGACGACGCATGCGCAGTGCTGGAAACTCGGCTTCTGCGCATGCGCAGAAGAAAAAAACCCTGGAAAAAACATTAAAAAAATAAATTAAAAAAAATTAAAAGAAAAGAAAAGAAAAGAAAAGAAAAGAAAAGAAAAGAAAAGAAAAGAAAAAAGAAAAGGAAAGAAAGATGCCCACGGACCAGCACCAACCGAACCGGATCCATGACGTCACTGTGACGTCACCAGCGGGTCGCTACTGGTTCGGGCGATCCGGTCCGAACTGGAACCCACCTCTGGCGCGTGTGCATGTGTATATGTAAGTATATATGAATCATATACCGTTTCCCCAAAAATAAGACCTATCCCAAAAATAAGCCCTATCATGTTTTTTACGCATGCATCTAATATAAGCCCTATCTCCAAACTAAGCCCTGCTTAAGAGCCTGTGCAGCCAGCCGCCCACCCATTCTGTCTGGTTTCTCACAGTGCCGTGGCCATGAGCCGAGACGGGGTTGTGGTGGAGCTGCTCCGCACCGGCTTACCTCAGGGCCCCCGCAGCCAGGCCATCCACGCCCCGATACGTGCCTCATGGCGGCAGCACCGGCACCCATGTGCAGCAGGAGCCCACGTGGCCGCCAGCCCACTTCTTCTGGTTGCTTGCGGTCGCAACAGAGCAGGAGGCCGCTCTGGTATGCCGGTGCAATGAGGCGAGGCAGGTGTCAGAGCGTGGATGGCCTAGCTGTGGGGGCCCTGAGGTAAGCCGGTGTGGGGCGCGTGGGGAAGCGCCCCCCCCGCCTCGCAGCCGTGACACCAGCACATTGCTTGGCCTCCTGCTCTGATGCGGCCACGAGCAAGCAGAAGTGGGCCAGCGGCCACGCAGGGACCTACTGGAGCTGCCACAAGGCATGTGTCGGGGCATGGGTGGCCTGGCTGCAGGGCCTTGAGGTAAGCTGGTGTGGGGCGCATGGGGCAGCTCCACTCCCCCCGCCTTGCAGCGGTGGCACTGGCACGCTGCACAGCCTTCTGCCCCGCCACGAAAGACATCCCCTGAAAATAAGCCCTAGTGCTTATTTTGGGGCCCAAAAGAAAATAAGACCCAGTCTTATTTTTGACGAAACACAGGTACTACATCATTATTTTTTCACAGAGTGATTGTGATTGTCAGTTTTTATATTTTCAGTATATACGGTACATTGAAAGCCAGTTTGAAGTAGTGGATAAGGTGGTGTGCTTGAAACCAGGAAACTGAGTTCTAGTCCTGCCTTAGTTGTGAAAGTCGGCTAGATCAGTGGCCTCCAACCTTTTGGGCACTAAGGACCAGTTCCATGGAGAGATGTTTTTCCATGACAAAAGGGGGCGTGGTTTCGTGTGTTGCCTGCATCCTGAGGATGGGGCTTCACTTGTTTGTGCGCCCCGGTTTGTGGCTGCCGCAGACCAGGGCCAGTCCACATACCAGGGCTTGGGGATCCCTGAGCTAGATGATCTAAAGCCAATCACTCTCTCAGCCCAACCCACCCCACAAGGTTGTTGTTGTGCGGAAAATAGGAGGGATAAGAATTGTTGGTCATCTTGAGTTAAAGGCATGATATAAATCTAGTAAATAAACGAATAAATAAATAAATAAATATTTATGTTGCTAAGTGAGACATTTGTTAAGTGAATTTTGCTCCATTTTATGACCTTTCTTGCTACAGTTGTTAATCACTGCAGCGGTGAAGTTAGTAACAAGGTTGTTAAGTGAATCTGGCTTCCCCATTAACTTTGTTTGTCAAAGTCGCAAAAGGTGATCACATGACCCCAGGACACTGCAACTGTCATAAATATGAGTCAGTTGCCAAGCATCTGAATTTTGATAACGTGACCATGGAGAGGTCGTAATGGTCATTAAGTGTGAAAAATAGTCATAACTCACTTTTTTCAGTGATGTTGTAACTTTGAATGGTCACCAAATGAAGTGTTTTAAGTCAAGGACTACCTGTACACAAAAGTGATTTTTCCAAGATGCAGTGAGGAATTCCTATTTTGCTTTTCAGGTGAAAGACAAAAGTTAAAAGAGAATTATTTACTCTAAGCTAGCCTTATAATTCAATGGGTGAGAATCTGAATGAAGTCCAGTCTTATAGAAATTGGTTTGGATATAGAAATACGTACCTTTTAAGGAATAATTAATGGTACAATGTCTGATCTTGAAGAACTAAAGTTGCTCCTAACATACATTCCAAAGTGGATGCCATTATTGATACCTACACTTCTTTTGCACTTTCCAGAACACTGTAATTTTCCTTTTTTTTTCTTTTCTGATATATTTGCCACTTTTTAAGATGGTGTATACATTACATAATATTACTAGGGCATAGAATTAAAGCCTTGAGTTGTGTAGCAAACCCCAACTTTGAAGGAAACAAGTACCCATGGGAGATATATAATGCTTACTCTTAGAGTAATATTTAATACAGGTAGTCCTCAACGTACGACCACAATTGAGCCCAAAATTTCTGTTGTTAAGTGAAACATTTGTTAAGTGAGTTTTGCCCCATTTTACCACTTTTCCTGCCACAGTTGTTAAGTGAATCACTGCAGTTGATAAGTTAGTAACCTGGTTGTTAAATGAACTTGGCTCCCCCATTGACTTTGCTTGTGAGGTCGCAAAAGGTGAACACATGACCTTGGGACACAGCAATAGTCATAAATATGAATCTGTTGCCAAGTATCTGAATTTTGATCACATAAACATGGGGATGCTGCAACGGTCATAACTGTGAAAAACGGTAAAGTCACATTTTTCAGTGCCATTGTAACTTGGAATGGTCACTAAATGAACTGTTGTAAGTCGAGGACTATCTTACAGTAAAATGTTGATTTAATGGACCACTTTGGAGAGAAAGGGTATCTCTTTATGATGTAATTTTTAGCAAATGTAAATTTGCATCAATTTACCTCATATATATACAGGTAGTCATGAACTTACAACCATTTATTTAGTAATTTCAAAGTTACAATGGCACTGAAAAAAGAGTCTTATGACTGTTTCACACTACGACCACTGCAGCATTCCCATGGTCATGCGATCAAAATTCAGACACTTGGCAACTGGCATATATTTATGATGGTTGCAGTGTCCCAGAGTCATGTGATCACCCTTTGCAACCTTCTGAGAAGCAGACTCAATGGGGAAGCCATTCACTTAACAACCATGTTGCTAACATAACTGTAGTGATTCACTTAACAACTGTGGTAATCAAGGAGATAAAATGTTTTATGTCCTTTCATTACATTTTTAATGTAAGCATTTGACTGTAATTTTTGGTTATCTGTATAGTAATAATTTGATGTTTTCTGGAATGTTTGTTTTGGTCTTTGATCATAACATATTTCAACTACTTTATTCTAACCACAGGATCATCCATTCTGTTATATCTATTACATTATATTTACCTTCCTGTGTTAAGAACTCAAGCTCATCTTATTTCACATACTGAGTATTAGTGGAGATACACAAATTGCATGAAAATTCTTCACCATATTGAAGCTTGAAATTTTGTTTGGGGTATTTAACCTCCATTCACATTTTTTATCTTCAAACCCCTCAAGTTTCAATTTCAATCTTTTAAGCAAACTTATATTTCAGTTACACATATTTTTGTAGTCCCTGTAAGTTTCAACCCATCTCATGCCAACAGTCTATCATCATCCACACTTTTGACACAGAAACCAAGTATTTCCTGCAACCCCAGTAATTCCTTGAGTTCTTATATTCCTTCCCCATCCTCTTCAAGACTGCGGAAAGGATTGAAGTAGACTTCTTGAGCTCCCAGGATCTCGAACTTACTTCCTCTATCTTCAAAATCCAAGGTGATTGTGTTGTAGTTGCTCACAGAAGTATAATTTGTCTTTGCATAGGATCACAGGCAAGTATGGTATACTGTAACTGTCATGGGACTTGAAAAATACTGAAAATTCCTGTCAAACTTGTCTTCTGGATCCCTAGTTCAGTGATGGCGAACCTTTTCGGCATCGTCTGGGCCGCGACCCGGAAGAGGGGCTGCCCAGAGGGCATGCGTGCATCAGAAAATGAACTTCTGGTTTCCGGCGTGCTTCCAGTTACTGCCGCACATGTGCATGCGCCGATCAGCTGGCCAGCGTGCATGCTCGCACCGGAAAACGGAAGACCAGCTCTTCCAGTTTCTGGCACTGCCGCACGCACAAAGGCCAGCTGATCATCACATGTGCATGCACGCCAGAAACCCGGAAGAGGAACGGGTGACGTCACGCGTGCCAGGCGACATGGCTCCGCGTGCCACTTCGGGCATGAGTGCCATAGGTTCGCCATCACAGCCCATTCATAAACATATGCAGTAGCCAACAACTTCTTTCTATTTTCCTGGTAGTAGACTGCCAACAACTACAAGTCTTTCTGTCCTCTTGCTAGATGCAGCTGCTTCTCTCTATTTTTCAGGGGTCAATCATCCTACCAATGTCAGGGTTCCAAGTAACAGCCACAACGAAAGAAGACTCCAAGGCTTGAAGTTCCTCAAAGTTCTATTTTATTAGAGATGCCATATTGGCACATCTGGGAAAACCCGAATCTAAGAGTTCCGGGTTTTCCCCACCCAAAAGAAAGTCAAAGATCCATCCCATGCACCCACAAGTCCATCACATGGTCCAATCAATTCACCGTCCCAACTGGAGACATCCCCCAGTCACTCCCATCCAGGTGCAGGCCAAATGCCCTTGACTCCCAGAGAAAGGAATGTTGTTATGGCTAATCCTCCACCACTCCTTGTAATCCCCCCTCCCGTTTTCCCAGGCACTAAATATGGCAGCCCTGAAGCTCCAACGAGAGAGGTGGCTTCCAGGACTGACAACCTCTTGTTCAACAGAATCCCTTTTCTGCCCCTGAAAATTCAGAACCACTTCTTTTGCAAACCTCTACAAGCAATTTCTGAATTCCAGTGGTACAAAGTATCTTTTTTACCACTTGTTTCTGGTTCTCTCTCATCCATTGTTTTTGCATCCTTTGATTTTCTTCTTACCAGAGGATCTCCGTTCTTTAATTTGATCACATCAGTTTAAGTATAGCCACTCATGGCTTTCATTTTTTTTGTACTTTTTGTACAAACACTACTGTGAGTTTGGATTTGCTGCAAATATATGCTGAACTGTTTTCAGACAGGGAATACAAACATTACATGTCATAACCAAGTACCATGTCCTGGTTTATTGGTTTATTTTAGTCAATTTATTTTTTATTGGTTATAAGGGCATCTGTAAGACAAACAAAATCTCTAAGCTGTGGAACAATATCAGAGCTTTCCTTGAAGACTGCAGCTGACCACAGGATTAGAACAAATGAAGACATACTTTCATGTGGCCTGATCTTGGATTGCTCACAGCTTTCTTATTTAATATCAGCAGCCAAGTTTGATGGCATTCTAAGAATTTTTAGCACATGGAAGCTACAATAATCCATATAGTATTTCAATTAATCGCTACTTTTTGCTTTAGTTGGGTCTTAGAAGCAGTTGCAGCTGATATAAGCACTCCTAAACACAGCTGTCACAGTAAGATAATACTCAATATCATCAATATATTGATGGTATCTTGCTCAAGTCCTGTAATGACTGCATCCAAGACTTTATTAGGGTTTTTCAATAAGGGTCAGCCATTAAGGTGACTCCAGTCAATTCCAACCCATTATTAATCTAAAACATGAAATAAATCTAGATTAAAAAAATATTGCTGAAAGACACCAGTGAGGATACCATTATTTATTTTCTGGATTTACGTTCTCACCTATCTCACATGATTCTAGGCAGCTCACAACAACTGATAAAAATAAGGATAAAAACAAAATGACATTTCCGTCAGAAGACATAAGTACAAGAGGAACCTCAAACTGCATACCAGATCAGTCAGGGGGAGTGTTACAGAGAGATAGAGATGTCAACTCTCCTATCTCCAGGGGGGGGAAAAATCCATAACCACTCCATCTTGCTAAGGTTGAGTTTCTCTCTCTCCAGGTCCTTTCAGTCTCCAGGCAATGAACTAGTACCGTGTTTCCCCGAAAATAAGACATGTCCCGATAATAAGCCCAACAGGGCTTTTCGGGACATGCGTTGAAATAAGCCACCCCCCGAAAATAAGCCCCCCCATTACTTTCCGGGGGGAAAGGGGGGGGCATGCCGGGAGGCGCTCTTTTTGCTGCGGGCACTTTTTTGGCCGGGAGAGCGAGAGCAAGTGAGAGTCGAGGGCACGCACACCCCACGAGACTGCTCGGCTCCTCTGGGCTCTGCCTCTGCCAGCGTTTTCAAACGCGCTCCTGCCTCCGAGGAAGAGAAGGGGAGCCTTGATGCCTGCCTCGCCGCCCCATCGCAGGCAGGAGCGCTTCAAAACGCTGGCAGAGGCAGAGCCCAGAGGAGCCGAGGCAATCCCGCGGGGTGTGCATGCACCCACCTCTATCTCGCTCTCTCTCTCTCCCGGCCGGGAGCTGCTTTTTGCGGTGGACACTCTTGGCTGGGAGAGAGAGAGAGAGAGAGCGAGAGAGAGGTGCATGCACACCCAACGGGACTGCCTCGGCTCCTCTGGGCTCTGC
>QLTV01004007.1:758169-791957 GCA_003457575.1 Thermophis baileyi | reverse complement strand
CCCCCCCCCCCATGTTCCTGTAGCTTCAACACCTTCTTTCATTTCATCTCTGTTAGGGAGAATTAAGTCCAATATGGCTGATCCCCTTGGTCCCGTCTCTACTTTTTGTCTGCTGGTTTGTCAGGAACCTGTTGGATCTTCCACTTGGTGCAGAGTTTGTCTCCCAGTTGATGTCAGGGTAATTAAAATCCCCCATTACTATTGTGATGTGCTTCCTACATACTTTAGTTAACCGATTAGCAAAAAGTTCATCTATTTCCTCTGTTTGGTTGGGTGGCCTATAGTATATACCTATGGTGATGTCATTCCCCCACTTTAATATTGACCCAAATGCATTCAAGACAGTTTTCGTCATTGTTGTGCTCTATTTCTGTAGAGATGTAGTTATTTATATAGTGCAACTCCACCTTCTCTTTTATTTGGTCTATTTCTTTTAAATAATTTAAATCCCTCTAGCTCTATGTTCCATTTGTGGTTTTCATCCCACCAAGTTTCCGTAATAGAAATAATATCATATCTGTCCTCATTTACTTGAATTTCTAATTCACCCTGTTTATTCTTCATACTCTATGCATTGGTGTTTAGACATTTGAGTCCAGTTTGACTGACCCTGTGTTTACTGTCTACATAACCTGTGTTGTGCCTGACTTCCCCTACTTTCTTACCACCGGTTTGATTAGTGCACATGGTATGGCACCCACTATTAAATGCTTGGTTTTGCTTGACAGCAAGGTTGATAATCTTACCCGCACAAACATCTACCATACTTTTCGGAGTATAAGACGCACTTCCCCCCCTAAAAGAGGGTGGAAATGTTGGTGCATCTTATACACTGAATACAGCCATTTTTGGCCTCCCAAAACCCCACCTCGCGTGTCCCATTTTCACCAAAAACAGGTCCATTTTTCGCAAAAACGGGGTGCGCAGAGGCTTTGGGAGGCCTGCAGAGTGCTCCTGGGGGCTGGGGAGGGCAAAAATGCGATGCGTGGGGGGTTTGGGAGGTGAAAAATGGGCCAGTTTTTTTACAAAACGGGGGCATTGCAATAGCATTTAGACTTACCGTATTTTTCGGAGTATAAGACGCACTTTTTTCCCCCTTAAAAGAGGGTGGAAATGTTGGTGCGTCTTATACACCAAATACAGCCATTTTTGGCCTCCAAAAACCCTGCCCCGCGCATCCCATTTTTCGCAAAAACGGGATGCGCAGAGGGTTTGGGAGGCCTACAGAGTGCTCCTGGGGGCTGGAGAGGGCAAAAACGGGATGCATGGGGAGTTCGGGAAGCCAAAAACGGGCCCATTTTTCGCAAAAATGGGATGCGCAGAGGGTTTCGGAGGCCTGCAGAGTGCTCCTAGGGGCCGGGGAGGGCAAAAACTTTTTTTTCCTTGTTTACCTCTTCGAAATCTTGGTGCATCTTATACTCCGGTGTGTCTTATAGTCCGAAAAATATGGTATATTACATGCACTGATAATCCTATTAATTTTAGATTGCTGGGGACAGAAATGTTCTGTATCAATTAATTCTCTGTCCCCGCTGTTCAGTTTAAATGTTTATTCAGAAAATCTGTGAATTTAATGCCAAGTAACTCAGTCCCTTTCTTTGATGGATGCAAACCATTTCTTTTATACAGTTTTTAATTTTATTTTATTGTTTTAAATGGAATCCTACCTTTTTCTATTTTGCTATTAAACAATGTTTATAGGCATTTTTAAAAGATCTACATATAGGGGCTGTGCTGTATGATCTACAGTATATGTCAGTGATGGCGAACCTTTTTTTCCTCGGGTGCCGAAAGCAAGCGCGCGTGCGCTATTGCACACACGCGTGTGCCCACATCCATAATTCAATGCCCCCCGTGCCCCACCCTCCTGCACATGCACGCACAACCCCTGTTACATATCAAGCCTGAATAGTTTACAGTCAGGTCCTCCATTCAGGCGGGAAAATGGAGATCCCTGATTGGATAGCTCCACTGACAGCTCCTTATAAAAGGCTGGCTGTCAGATTGGAGTGCTGCTGGAGTTTGTACATAGTGTCAATAAAGAGCTGTTGAATTTTACCAAGTCTGAAGCCTCTTCTGTCCCAGAACTTAACACTGGCGACGAAGGTGGGATCTCAGAAGAGCAATTAGAGCTGAAGACACTGAAGACCCAGCCCGGCGGCGAACGATCGGCGGCCATTTTCCAGCGGGAAATTCGAACCGCGAAGTGCCGAGATGTCAGCGTTCCACCCACCGACTCCATTTGACTCCACGAAAGAAAACTGGGGGTCCTACATGACCCGGTTCTGCTGCTTCCTCGAGGCCAACAATCTCACCGGCCTGTCGGATAACAGGAAGTGGGTATTATTCCTCAGCCATTGTGGCCACGAGGTTTTCGACATGGCTGAGTCCCTCGTGGAGCCAACCCCGGTCGAAACGATTCCATGGCCAACTCTGCAGAACCTACTTCAGACCCACTATGCCCTGGTGCCATCCAAGGTAGTCCGGAGGCACGAATTTCGGCAGAGGCTGCAACAAGAGGGGGAGTCGATCAATCAGTATATGGCGGCACTCCGAAAGGCCGCCACACACTGCGAGTTCAGGGACCTCGATGATATCCTCTTGGACCAACTCATCTGCGGGGTCCAGGACTTGAGGTTACAACGGCGTTTGCTGGCCAAGGCAAACCTGACCCTACAAACGGCCCTGGATGAAGCCAGAGCCACTGAGGCGTCCAATAAGGGACCTGACACCCTGCATCGGCGCCAAGTACCCCAGGCCCCACAAAAGGCGGTGGCACCGGTGCATGAGAACAGGTGCCAAGACGAGCTATCCAATGACAGCGAGGAAGAAGAAGTCTTCCGGACGGAGCGGCGCCGCAGTACCGACCAACCAAAACCCAATCCTTGTTCCAGTTGTGGTGGTCAACACCAGTGAGCGTCCTGCAAGTACAGGGACGCTGTCTGTCGCTGTTGCGGCCGGACAGGACATCTTGCCAGAGTCTGCCGGGCCAGCCAGCCATCAGGGGCACAAGCCTCAACAGACTATAAGCAAGCCAATGCGAGGCGGGCACCCAGGAGGGAGGCATGGCAGCCCAGGCGCAGGCCCGAGGGAAACCGTCACCCTGAAGCCAACCAGACAAGGATTGGGCAGGCGAGCGCCCCACTTCACAAGAAAATCCACGTAACCGTATGGATTGAGGGGTGCCCCTGCGAAATGGAGATTGATTCTGGGGCCTCCATATCAATAATGTCTTGGGCCGCCCTCAAGAAAGCCATTCTGGCGTTCCGTCAACAACAGCTGCAGAACCAGCCACTAAGACTGAATGACTACCAGGGAAATAAAATCCCTGTACTTGGCTGGGGAAGTTTCCAGGTGCACTTCGGCAAATTCGATGGCAACCTGCCTATCACGGTGTTTCGGTGGAACCTTCCTATAGCAATAGCAATAGCAATAGCACTTAGACTTATATACCGCTTCATAGTGCTTTACAGCCCACTCTAAGCGGTTTACAGAGTTAGCATATTGCCCCCAACAATCTGGGTCCTCATTTTACCCACCTCAGAAGGATGGAAGGCTGAGTCAACCTTGAGCCGGTGAGATTTGAACCGCTGAACTGCAGCTAGCAGTCAGCTGAAGTAGCCTGCAGTGCTGCACTCTAACCACTGCGCCACCTCGGCTCCTATGCTGCTTGGCTTAGACTGGTTCGATGCCCTCGGACTCGGTGTGACCGGTATCAACACGGTGTCCGGAAGGTGCGCTGACGACTTACTACGCGAGTTCGAGGACGTCTTCGATGCCCAACTTGGCAAGTATGTGGGCACACCAATTTCCTTCAGCCTAGACCCCCAGGTAGCACCCATAAGGTTGAAGCCACATAGAGTACCCTTCGCCTTAAAACCAAAAATTGACCAGGAACTTGATAAGCTTATCAGTCAGGGGGTTCTAGAACCCATAGACCACGCCCGTTGGGAAACCCCCATTGTCACCCCAATCAAAAGTGATGGGTCTATCCGCATCTGCGCGGACTACAAATGCACCATCAATAAGGCCCTTCAGCAGAGTGCATACCCTGTGCCAGTTGTCCAGCACCTCTTACACACTTTGGGCCCAGGCGCCATTTTTGCAAAGCTGGACCTCGCGCAGGCATACCAACAACTGCTGGTAGATGGCGCTACGGCAGAGGCGCAAACTATTGTGACACACAGGGGGGCGTTCAAATGTAATCGCCTACAATTCGGGGTCAGCGTAGCCCCAGGGATTTTTCAAGGCATTATGGAACGATTATTAATCAAAATCCCTGGGGTAGTGCCCTATTTCAACGACGTGCTAGTCACAGCTGCCGATGAACAGCAGCTTGTAGCCAGACTACGAGAGGTCCTGGGCAGATTCCGGGTGGCTGGGCTAAAAGTCAAACAAAGCAAGTGTCAAATAGGGGTCCCCGAGGTAGAATTCCTGGGGTACCGCATAAACGGCAGGGGCATTCACCCGACGACTAGCAAGGTCAGGGCAATCAGGGAAGCCCCCGTGCCCACAAATAAGTCCGAACTTCAGGCTTTTCTGGGCTTACTGAACTTCTACAGCGTGTTTTTGAAAGACAAGGCAACTGTAGCTGAACCTTTGCACTGGCTATTGGCCAAGAAGGCACCCTGGGTGTGGGGGCGTGCTGAGTCTGCCGTTTTCGCAGCTGTCAAAAACCTCCTGTCAGAAGACAGCTTCCTCATGCAGTTTAACGAGACTTTGCCCGTGGTGCTGGTGTGTGACGCCTTTCCTTTTGGGGTCGGGGCTGTGCTCAGCCACCGGCTGCCCAATGGACGGGAGGCTCCAGTCGCATATTTCTCGTGGACGTTTTCCAGCGCCGAGTGCAACTACAGCCAGCTTGACTGCGAAGCCCTGGCTGCGGTTGCTGGCGTGAAGCGATTTCACGAATACCTATTCGGCAGGGACTTTGAGCTGGTCACTGACCACAAGCCCTTGTTAGGGCTCATTGCTGGGGATCGCCCCACACCTGCCTCCTTGTCGCCGCGCCTCACCAGGTGGACTATTTTCCTGTCGGTGTACTCCTACCGCCTCACCCATCGCCCTGGACGATCGCTTGGGCATGCGGATGCCCTCAGCCGATGCCCCTTGCCGGACCTTGTGGACGACCCCACTCTGGGCATCCCGGTGCTGCTTATTGACTGCCTGGACTTGGGTTTGGTTACCTCGGCCGAGGTGGCTGCCCACTCTGCCAAGGACCCTGTTTTCCGCATGCTTCTGAACTGGGTGTGGAGGGGATGGCCACAAGGGCCTGTTAGCCCAGAGTTCAAGCTATACGCTAGTAGGCAGCATGAGATATTGGCGCAAGGGGGAGTGTTGCTATGGGGTGATAGAGTCCTCGCACCTCTGTCGCTTCGAGAGGCAATACTAAGGGCGCTACATGAGGGACACCCGGGGGTGGTGAGAATGAAAGCTTTGGCCCGGAGCTACGTTTGGTGGCCCAAAATGGATGAACAAATTGAGGAGTGGGTAGCGGGTTGCGCTCCCTGCCAGGAGTCGAGGACCGCCCCACCGAAAGCCCCGGCACAGGAATGGGACAAACCCCGGGCACCCTGGTCTCTGGTCCATGTCGACTTCGCAGGCCCGTTCCATGGGCAGACCTTCCTGGTTGTAATAGACGCCTACTCTAAATGGTTAGAGATAGTGCTTATGGGGTCTACCACTGCCGAAGCTACAATCAGGGCACTCAGGCGACAATCAGGGCGCTCAGGAAGCTATTCACCACACATGGCCTACCCGATGTGTCGGTCTCCGATAATGGGCCACAATTCACGGCCACTCCATTTGAGGGTTTCCTGGCCGAACTAGGGGTCCGTCATGCCCTTGTCGCCCCGTTCCATCCCTCGAGCAATGGACAGGCGGAACGCATGGTGTGATTGGCCAAAGAGGCACTAGGCCGGCTAGGCCCTGGGGACTGGCAAGCCAGGGTGGACACCTTCTTGCTAGCCCAACACATAACACCTAGTATGGCCACAGGGAGAAGCCCGGCAGAGCTATTAATGGGCCGGCGGCTTCGATCCAAATTAGATAGATTGCGCCCTAGCTACTCGCAACAAAGACCAGAGCTAGCTGAATCCAAACAGACAAGGTCCTTCACTGTCGGAGACTTAATTTTTACAAAAAACTTCTCTGAGGGACCACAGTGGTTACTGGGTATAGTTGTAGAGATCTCAGGATCCAGGTCCTATGTGGTTCAAATTCCGGACGGGAGAAAATGGCGGCGGCACATAGATCAACTGCGCAGCCACCAACTACCAAACGCTGACTACCAGGAGCCCAATAAGAATAATTTCCATTCCACTCCCACTACAGCTGAAAACTACCCGAGGGAGGCGGAGCACTTACTTGGGGAGCTGGAGTTCCAGCATCGTCCCAGTCTCAAACCGGTTCCAGATAAATCCAAGGCCACACCCAAAAGCTTCTCGGAGCTTCCACAGGCGGAGCTAGAGAGGGAACAAAACCCATCCTCTCTGCTCGACGCCAACCCTGCAACTGAGCTGCGCAGGTCTACTAGAGTCCCTAAATGCCCCACCTATTTACGGGACTACATATGTAAATAGATTGGTTCAAACCAAGAGGGGAGGGGTGTTACATATCAAGCCTGAATAGTTTACAGTCAGGTCCTCCATTCAGGCGGGAAAATGGAGATCCCTGATTGGATAGCTCCACTGACAGCTTCCTATAAAAGGCTGGCTGTCAGATTGGAGTGCTGCTAGAGTCTGTACATAGTGTCAATAAAGAGCTGTTGAATTCTACCAAGTCTGAAGCCTCTTCTGTCCCAGAACTTAACAACCCCCCTCCCGCTCCCGACTTCCAGTGGGCCCGGTAAGCCCGTTTTTTGCCCTCCCCAGGCTCCAGAGGCTTCCCTGGAGCCTGGGGAAGGCGAAAATGCCCTCCCCCGCCCCCAGAGGCCCTCCAGAGGCTGAAAACTCCCTCCCAGAGCCTCCACGCGAGCTGAAAATCAGCTGGCTGGTGCGCACATGCGCGCTGGAGCTGAGCTAGGGCAACAGCTCGCGTGCCGGCAGATATGGCTCCGCGTGCCACCTGTGGCACGCGTGCCATAGGTTCACCATCATGGGTATATGTAATTTGTGGGTATCTACTTGCAGTGTGTTAACTTAAAAAAAAATTCAACCAGCATTGTTACATTTCTCTATTATTACAATTTCATTCTGTAATATTATTTTCGTTGCCATGTTTCCCAGGCTTGATAATAAGAGGGCAGGGTACTTTTTCTTCCCGTTCATGTTCTAGAATTTGGAGCTGGGCTGGGCCCTGCTCCTCAGATTGACACAAAGCCAGTTTAGCTCCTTTCAGAGCCAGAATTCAGCCACAAAGCAGGTTAGGCAATCCTTGTGCATTCCTAATATCATTCAGGCTCCAAGCAAATCTTCAAGGATTCATTCGGATCTCATTTCTCACACTTTATTGGAAAAAAAATTGCTACTTAACAAGAGTGTTTCGCATTTTTTACACTCTGTTTGAAATTTGCCTAGTTGAGCCATTTGAGACACACTTGACAGATGTAGATACTATGAAATGTTACATTTGTTCTTTCATAATAAAAAAAAAATCAGGAATCTCATAATAGTTTCCAACTACCTTATTTTATTAAAAGGTATAAACCTTTCTGAGCTGCAGCTTACTGCAGTTCACAAAAGTATATTACTGTTAATTAAATGTGTTAGTTGGAAAGGCTGTTGCTGGACTCCTAATTTTTTACCCCGGCGTAGACTAATATGGATCTCCTCTTACAATACAATGTATTTCATTCCCACTATTAAAACTCCAAAAGAGGAAGCTTGGAATACAGTGTTTAAGAATGTAAATTAGATGCACCATCAATTATACAATGCTTTCAACTCTCTCCCTTTGCTTTGACAGGAAGATTGCATTTCCTGTCTCCTGTTACTCAACAAACATGGTTGTTTTGCAACAAAATAAGCTGGCAGGGAAACAGTGTCAACAGACCTGTCAGGGAAGCCTTCCCACCCAGTCATATTACACGAGCAGCTGTGTGCTGACAACCATCAGTCATGAGGAATATACAGCTGATTTGGGCAATCAGCTGTGATGAGACAGGCAATATTCTAAATTATTAAAATATTAAAATATATTTTTATTTTAATAAAATATTAAAATAAAAATAAAAATTTAGTTAATTTAGAATATAAAATATTCTCAATAAACTAAATTCAATAATGAGGACTTCCAGTCACATCTTCTGCTCTCTTATTGTCATTTTTCCCTCCAACTTTGGTTCTGTCTACAATTTGGGTCATATGTTGTCTTAATTCCATAGAGGTTTTTACTGTAATGTAACTCCCCGAGATTGAGACGGAATAAAAATCAAATCAAATCAAAATCAAAAAATAATGCCATATACAAGATCCGGATAATTCCCTCATGGTGTATTGACAGGGTTAAGTTAGCCTATCGCAGATGGCAGCATAGAATTGATCTCTGCCAACCTCAGGAGACTAAATGGTGTCACATCAAAGAATCGGACAAATATGTAAAGTTAAAGTATTTGGGAAAAACTGGCAAACCACTTCTGCTTTTGGCCAAGAAAACAACCGAAACATATCCACGAAGCCAGCAGGAGACAAGGATTATACCTCACAACCCACCTACCCCCTTGATATATACAGGATGATGGACAATGTTTTTTCGCAACTACTTGTAAATTTCCCCTGCTCCTTTGTGCTTCTAATGCCTTGATGTGCTTCCAACTCCCAAGACTTTTTCGGAATTTATGATATGATAGCAGTGTTTCATATTTGAGGGGTTGCCACAAAAAAGGAGGTCAACCTATTTTCCAAAGCACCTGAAGGCAGGACAAGACGCAATGGATGGAAACTAATCAAGGAGAGAACCAATCTAGAACTGAGGAGAAATTTCATGACAGTAAGAACAATGAATCAATGCAACAGAAGTTGTGGGTGCTCCAACACTGGAGGTTTTTAAGAAGTGATTGTACAGCCATTTGTCTGGAATGGTATAGGGTGTCAGCCTCCATGATGCTTGCTTGCTATCGGCTGCCATAGAAACGGGGGAGGGGGAAGATTAGGCATTTGGGTGGGGAAGTGAGCTAGTGGAGATGTCTCGTTGTCTGACCAAAAAGGGAGGAAAAGGGAGGGAAGTTCTCATCATCTGCTGCGCAGCTGAATGGAGTTGTTTATAGCCTGTTCAAGGTCAACCGTCCCAGCATACCAGATGGATGGCACCACCTGAAGATGCACCCCACATGACACCATGGGGGCTGGGGATTGGATATTCAGCCAGGGTCCTTGGGGGGAGAGATTTGGGAATGCTTTCAATATGTAATTTTTGCGCCTTTAGCCTCAGAACTTGCTTTCATCTTGTTGCTGTCAGTTCATACTCAGTAAAAGTACCTTTCTCTATAAACATGGAGTTGGGGTTTTCCTTTCTTGGGTTTTGAATGGAGGCACACCTTTCCTGCTTGAGCAGGGGGTTGGACTAGAATACCTTCAAGTTCCCTTCCAACTCCGTTATTCTGTTATTAATATATTTTTTGTCCAATTGTATTAACTCTGCTGGACAAAAATGAGAGATTTCCAACTGCTTTCATATAGACAAATTCAGCTGGAAGCTTGGTTACTTTTGGTGGCACAATACACTACCACTAATACACTTACAAAGGGAACTCAGATGTGTCTTATTTCATGTGAGTAATGCAGCCAGACAAAAGGATCTTACATGTATTACATATCTAGATGTGTGGTCCTCATGAAATTCTGTCACTTTCTCATATCTTCTTGTTAGTTTAACAAGAAAGTAATAAAAGACAAGGGGGCATTAGAGATTTAGGGGACATGTATACAGTGTACAATTACTTAGAAAACTGGTTCTGTAGCAAGGCTTATATAATTGAGTCCTGTTCTGAGGCAATATCTATAGAAATACAATATCTTCTTGGGGACATGCCTACTGAGATTATGCAATAAAAATTATTTAGAAATCCATATAATGTAAGAATTGGAAGGGAAGATCTAAACCAGGTGGCCATCCACTCCTGTTTGGACCCCACCAGCAAGAGGGAATCTATCCTATTCTAAAATATAAAACTATTCAACAGATTAAACAGATCTTACTGTCTGGAGTAACTGAATTTTCTGAAATTTTTTTTTAATTTCAAAACGTTAGTCTCTTTGTTGTCTTCAATTTTAGTGCAGAACAGGTTTGTCTCACTTGCACAACAACTTTTTGAGTATTTGTAGACAGCAATCATAGCTCCCTCAATATTCTCTTTTACAAGTTAAACTTGCCTACATCTTTTAATTGTTGCTTGTAAGACTTAGTTTCCAGACTTCTTATATCCTGATAGCTCCTTTCTGAATCTGCTTCAGTTTCACTGTGTTTAGAACCAGGCATTTTAGACTGCCTATTGACTTTCTTTTTTTGTTGAATGAACAAAATTGTTGATATTTGATTTTTGTATTTATTTTTGTATAAATGCATTTGAAAAATTATTATTGGAATGGAACATAGAACATAGAATAACAGAGTTGGATGGGATCTTGGAGGTCTTCTAGTTCAATCCCCTGCTCGAGCAGGAGAGCTTATACCATTCCGGACAAATTGTTGTCCAATCTCTTCTTGAAAACTTCCATTTATGGAACACCCACAACTTCTGGAGGCAAACCGTTCCTCTGATTAATTGTTCTTCACTATCACAAAATTTCTCCTTAATTTGGTTTACAATGGATTTGTTTAAGATTGTTTTATGTTTAAGTTTGTCATAAAACAATCTTAAACAAAGAGGAAGACATTTATAATGTGGCTTCTAGAAACGGTAAAATATTGTGACCAATATGCAACAATCAGAAAAATCCTCCTTTACGTGATCAAACGATAATGGACTTATTACCCAGCAGTATAAATAGCTCATCTGCAACTTGACTATTTCTCTTTGTTCCTTGTCAAAATGACACTATCACTTATTGTGCTTTTGAGAGACGCTCTTTTTCTGACTCAGTAAACCAAGAAGGAGAAGCTTGCATATACAAGTAGCAACTAAATATTAGTAATGGGACAAGAAATGGCAGACCAAAGAGAGAAAGTGTTTACATGATATTACACTATGCTGTTTTAATCATATATCCTACAATAGATGAACTGGCCTTTCCTATCTTGGGCATCTCCATGTGAGTGAACAAAGTCTCAGAATTCTCAGAAATGGCCAGCCTGGGGAATTGTGGGAATTGAAATCCACATATTGGAAAAGAGCCCAGCTTTGGTAAGGTTGTATTAAGGAATACCAAAGTTAGATTAGCAGAATATTTGAGTCACTTGTAGGACTAAGATTGTGGTTAAAAGAGAGTTGAATTGTGGTTAAGACTATTTACATTAATTACAATTTAACTATGGCTTGTAATTAGTTGATTATATGAAACCAGAGAAAATAATAAACACACTTTGATTTTTCTTTTGCCTCCAGGCTCCAGTCATACATTCAAATATTGAAAACTAGAATTATTTCTGCTACAGCATCTTCACTGCTACTACCTTGGTTGAATACTGCTCTCTCACCCTTTTAATGAATAAATGAGGCTATGGAAAAGATCAGTCTTCTCTTACCATACATGCAGTGTAATTTTTCATCATTTTGTACTATGCCTAGTTATAGGAAAAACAAAGGTATCGATGGCTTCTGGCCTCAGTCACTATCTCCCTTTGCATATGACTCTGGTGAAAAAGAAGTCAGTTAGTCAGCACTGCAAGAATCAAAGAATTGAAGGATTGAAAGAATCCTGTAGATCATCTAGTTTAACCCTCCCCCACCACCCTAGAAGAAACCACTATTACAACATCTGACCATCCAGCCTTTGTTTAACATCTCCTGATTCCACCAGAGGTGGGTTCCTCCTAGTTCGGACCGGTTCGCCCGAACTGGTAGCAACCCGCTGGTGACATAACGGATCCGGTTCGGTCGGTGCAGGTCTGTGGGCGCCGCCATCTTTTTTTGGAAATTTTTTTTTAAGATTTGTANGCGCATGCGCAGAAGCTGAGTTTCCGGCACTGCGCATGCATCGCCATCTTGTTTTTGGCTTGTTTTTGGAATTTTTTTTATTTTTCGGCATTGCACATGCGAGCGCGGCGCGGGAAGAAGCGAACCGGCAGTGAGGTAAGTTAGAACCCACCCCTGGATTCCACCCTTTCCTGAAACATTTCTTGCTACTGTTGATTAGAAGAGGTAAGGATGGCTGGGATACTGGCTGCAACAGGATAAGATGGGAACGAGATGGTACAATTCTGATATATACAAAAGGGATTTCATCACTTGGAACTGCAGGGGAGGATCATAGTTTGAATGCATTCCTGTATATGAAAAGTTCTGTACAAATTAGAAAATGAGAACAATAGTTTGTAGATTGGGCAAGGACAATTACTTATTAAAGGGATTTGTTTTACAAAAGTGAATATTAAAACAATAGCCATCACTCTGTCTAAATTAAAGGTTTTCTTTCCCAAAAAACTAATGCCTTTAGTGTTGACTAAATTATTGTATTTAAATTATATGGGTTCTTCTTTTTAAGCAACAGCAATTTGGGAAAAAACACATAGGGTTTTCACAACCCTGCACCATAGACTCTTGAATGCTATTCTGTGACATCTCTGGCATTCATTATGTTTTAGTGGCTATAGTGCAAATTTGTTATTGTCATATTCTAAGTTCTTCTGAAACTGCCCCTGTCTAGAAGCCCTCTTGAGAGTTCCCCAATGTGCTTCTATTTCAGCTGCTGAGAATGGAATCTTCAGAGTCACATGAGACTTTGCTGCCTACAATTCTGAAGTTTGGTGGCAGCTCTGTGGCATTTTTTTACTTTGCAGGATAACTTTATATCATCATACAGTTCAGGTATTGATGTAGAGTATAAAAACCTGATACTTATCAGCTCAGTAGTGGACTTTGTTTGATCCTAAGATAACTTGATTAGTAATGAGGATGCTTCATTCATGCCAAGAATCTAGTTAGCATTTGCTTGACCCACAGGAGTGCCCGTAGACTCATTTGATTTAATGTTTTGTTGTTGTTTTTTCTGCTGGAAGGAAAATATGATATTCCTCTGTACAAGTAAATTTGTTGCTGTTGGAGAGGGGAAGAAAATCATTTTATTATGCCGTATCTTCATGATTACCATCAACCAGGCACCCTTACCATTGCTTGCTTTTTGCTAAGATTGCCTATAATATTACAGCACAGAACAAAATAAATATAGAAAAATATTTTTCTATAAGTGTTGATCGTGTTCATCCTCATTTTCCTTGTCTCATTAATATAACTTCAATAATCTTCTTTGCAGACTAGGTAATTTTGCAACTACACTGCAGGTAGGCAGTTGGTATGATTTGCTGTTAGCTGGATTCCAAGCATGCTGAGACTTGTCTTCAGGAGAGTCTGGATGACAGCTAATCTTTTTGTATTTGCTCTTTTAGATTTGATTTCAAAAGAGGTTTGTCTGCATTTTCATTCATCAGTGAACACACTCTGCATGGAAAATTAATTTTAGGGTGTTTACTAAGTGATACCAAAAATAGCTTCTATGTTCGGGAATGGTGATTTATAAATTTTCCTAATATTGGTTAAAAGGGCAATAGAAGTCATGTACAGTATGTTCACACAATATGTCTAGCCAGGCTAACCAAAAGACTGGTTCTCAGTTATTGACAAAGTAGATGTGCAAGTTCAGGATGATTATGAGTTTGTGGGATTCATATTGTCAGCCGGATCTCCAGAATGCGCTTTACAGCTTGCTTGCCTTCGGCTGCCATGGAAACGGGGAGGGGGAAAGTGAACTGGGGAAGTAAGCTGGTGTGAAGTGTTCCCGTGAGAAATGGGAGGTTTGCTACCCATCAACGAGTGGAGTTGTTTGGACTTTACCAAGGCCAACCATCCTGATCCTCCAGAGGCCCACAACAACTGCTGAAGAAGCTTTCTCATAACATCATATTGGATGCTGATTGGTCTGCCTGAGTTGGACTCTGGGGGAGAGATTTGGGGTGACTTTCAATGTGTAACTTTCGTGCAGATTTTTCTCAGATCTTGCCTTGCTTTTGTTGCTATCAGTTCATTCTTAGTAAAAGTACCTTTTCTCTAAATCAATTGAGTTGGGGGTATTCTTTCTTAGGATTTGAATGGAGGCAGACCTGACACATATCCTTGCCCTGGTCAAACATCCACTTTGTAATACTGACAGAAAATGGAATCAAGGTGATTTTAATCTGTTGGACCTAATTGAAGCAAAAGTAATTTACAAAATGAGTTTTGCTAAACAGAAATATTTTGAAAACAATAATAAACCAGAAAAACCTGATGGCCTAGCAACGATGCAAAAAGAGGAGAAAAAAGATCACTTATATTTGGGATGAAAAGACTCATGTTTCAACCAGAGTCACAATGAACAATTTTTTAAATATTACTCTCTGTTATACAGAAAGCAGACATCAAAGTCAAAGAAAATAGAATGTCTAAATACAATTACATTTACTGATCCACAAAAGAAGTTAAATACAAAAGAAGAAGCAAAAGAAGCAATTCAGAAATCAAAAGTGAACAAACCTCCAGATTTATTTATTTTTTTGCATAATATAATACGAGTTTCTAAAATGTTTAAGTTAAACCTTGAAGTAATAAATGAGATATAAACATGATAGGTACTTTCTTCCTCATGACAAAAAGCCTTTATTTCTTTGATTTACAAAGAGGAGAATGACTCAGCTCATCCAGAATTATATAGATCTATCTCTCTGTTGTATGTGGATTGTAACTATTTACAGCAAGACCTTTTAATTGAATTAGTACTTTCTGATCAGACTGATTTAACTGGACATGAGGAACAATACAAAATATCTCCTGAATGCCATTGATAAAACAAACAAAAACTTTTACAAGAAAGTGGCATGATTTTTCTTAATACAGAAAAAGCCTTTAATAATTTGGAATGGCTTTTTGCTCACAACATTGAAGATCAGGAACTACAGTTTAAATGTTCTTACATGGATATAGAGAATATAATGCAATATTATATAAATTTATAAGATTTATCAAACATAATTGATAAAGAATAAGAAGCTAATGGACTTTTACTACAAAAATGTATTACAATGAGGGGGATAAGGCAAGGTTGTCCTCTTTTCTCATTTCTACTGGCATTAAAACTTTTTGCAAGGAACTTAGGACAAGAAAATAAATTTTTCAGGAACTGCACAGGCAAATGAAGAACACAAATTAAAATTATATGCATGCTCATGTTGTTCATAGAGTTACTCATTCAAGTGATTTTTTTAGAATCAATAACATAATGTACACAGCAAGGCTCAGAGGACTTCATGGAATTTACTTGAAGAAAAGCAGCATCAGCAATAGTAACAGAGTTCAATATTGCTGTTAAGCTGATTAAGTTCACAGAAATTTATTTAACAGAAAACAATAAAGATTATTTAAGAATAATGAGTACAAAAAATGGCAGATATTTTAAGATGGAGGAAGTTAAAACCAACCTGACTAGAAAAATAGCAGTAATAATAGAAACAACAAATGATTATTTTTATAAGGTCAATAGAAGACAGAATATTACGTTTAAAATTTTCAAGTCCTGAAAGAATTGGCACAATCAAATTTCAAACTGCACTCTCAAATCAGCTGTTTTACTTTGGTGCCAGACTGGATTATACCTTGCAACTGGATTACTTCTACTGAGTGGAGACTAACAAATGGTTTGGATAAATATTTTGGCTTAATACAAATAGAAAGACACAATTTGTAAAAAAAATGATTCAATCATAAGCAATGTGTTGAAAATATTATTATGGTTTGTTGCTCAGTCAGCCAGATATTTAGACCAGATTTGGCATTTTTGTCTACCTATCAAGTCCTTCAAGACCTGGGGTAATTATTGTTATTATTAATAATTCACAGATACCTAAGAAACAAAATATATACAAATAAAATGTCCATAAACAAATAAAAACACAGAATAAAATTAAACTAGTCAAAGTAATCCAACCAAGGTGGACTCAAGACCTAAATGCCCTCTGGAAGAGCACTCTTATGAACAACTTCCAGAAGGCAGTCAGGCTGGAAGTCAACCTGCTATCCCTTATTTCAAAGAACCAATGCCACTGCTGAAAAGCAAAATTCTGAGCCTTGACACACACACCCATCAGCCTCAATCATTTTACATTTCCACCATAATGATATTGACAACCAGCCCTTTGTAAACATTCTCTGAGGTCCAATAAAAACAAAAAAAGGATCCTTTATGGAATTAATTTGTCTTAATGTCATAAACCTTATAAGATTCTTAACCTTCACATTGAAGAACATTGAAAGGATATCAGACACTTAAGAAAAGACTTCAGAGGAAGCGATTGGAGGGCTCCATAAGAATGTCACATGAAAACTTCCCAAGTTAGCCATAATGAAGTCAGTTTTCAAGGTGCCATAAACCAGTCTAGTGGCCAAGGAATTCACTCAGTGGTATGATAAGGATTATTATAAAATGTTTGCATTTGTAATCAAGGATAATGTTTAATATAATAGAGCAAGAAACATACAAGTATTTTTTATATAATTCCTGCATGAAGAATGCTAAAAAAACACCTACCGTATTTTTCGGACTATAAGATGCTCTGGACTATAAGACGCACCTAGCTTTTGGGGAGAAGAACAAGAAAAAAAAATCTGCCTCTGCCTCCCAGTAATTTGCCTCCTTGCAGCAAATAGCAAACAGCCTGGTCAGCTTCAGCACAGCCTGATTTAGCACGAGCAGCTGATTATACGGTTGGATCTTGAATTTTTTCTCTTTCTCTTTCTGAACTCTGATATTTTTTTCTTAACTTTTAATGGGAAATGTCTATGGAGATTCTCAATCATCCAGGTCATGGTTGTCTCAATGGTGCTTTTTTCAAGAGGCAACTGGACTTTCTTGTTTTTCTTTGAAGACATTTTGCTTCTCATCCAAGAAGCTTCTTGAGCTCTGACTGGATGGTGGGGAATGGAAGGATTTATACTCCTTGCAGACAGCTGGTCATTTGCATTCTTTTAGAGAGTCATTGAGGCCACTTGGAGGTTTATCTGTGTCCTCAGGGTCACCTGAATAGTGCAAATGGGTGTGGAGCCTTCTTGGAACTGCTGAAAGGACGGTGTTGTAGTTTGGAGATAGATGATGTTGTAAAGCCCTAAACTCCCTCACAGGAATTCCACCCACTCACTGGTATAGGTATGTGGACAATACTTGGGTCAAGATCAAAACACAGCAATTGGAAGCATTCACCAAACATATCAACTCTGTGGACAGATACATCAAATTCATGTGGGAAGATGTTAAGGAAAATAGTCTAGACTTCCTGGATTGTGCAGTACACATTAAGGAAGACAGAAGCCTTGACATTGAAGTCTACAGAAAACCCACACACAGAGATCAATATTTACATTTTGATTCTCACCACCCACTGGAACACAAAATGGGAGTTATCAGAACCCTACACCACCGAGATGAAGGCCTGCCTACCAGCAAAGATGGGAAAGAAAAAGAACTAAAACACGTGAAGGAACCCCTCAGAATGTGTGGCTATCCCAAGTGGGCCTTCATCAAATCCCCCCCCCCAAAGACCCAAAGAGCTCCTCCATAACAGACAAAGAAGAGAACAATAAATAAAGCAATGTTGTAATTCCATACGTTGCAGGAATATCTGAAAAGCTCAGGAGGATCTTCAGCCAACACAACATGCATGCACACTTCAAACCAGTGGTGGGATTCAAATAATTTAACAACTGGTTCACTGCCCTAATGACCAGCTGGGTAGGCATGGCTGGGTGATCATGTGACTGGGTGGGCATGGCCAACTCAACGGCACTCATGTCGAGGGGTGCCTCATTTTGCCCGGCCTCTCCTTGCCACACCTGGCCATGCCTCGGCCCTCCCCGCCACTCCTTGTCACGCCCGGCCGCTCATCTCGCCAGAGCGAGTAGTTTTCAAATAAAAATAACGCTCACCTTATGCAAATAAATAACAAACATCTTGACTTCAGGTTTGATGCATCTTGTAAAGTATTACTGTTCATTCTAGTCTCCTTTCCTACTAACAGGTCCATCTCAGGTTGTAATTTGCTACAACCTCTCTTGTCTTTTGCATCATTCTATGGGAGCTTATTCTGAAATGTTATCTGTGATGTTTACAGCTTTACAAGTTTGTTTCCTCCAACCCTGTTTTCACATGCAATGCTTACAAGTTATTTTGACATTCCTTCCTCCTTTTTAAACAAAGTAGTGGTTAAGGTGCTGGCCTGGAAACCAAGAGATTCTGAATTCTAGTCCCATTTTAGGCTTGAAAAAATGGCTGAGTGACCAGTCACTCTCTCCCAGCCCAAACCACTTCTTAGATTGTGGTTGTGGGGAAACTAAGAGGAGTAAGGAATATTAGATAAGTTCTCCACCTTGAGTTCCTTATAAAGTAATAAAGACAGGATAAACATCTAAAAAAAATAAATAAATCATTTGTGAGAATGATGTCCTTCTAAATGAGAAGGGGTGCTGACTGCCTTGTCACATGCCTTACACTACTGCATTTATTTCATTTTTATCCACATTATTTTTCTCTACTTTTTGGTTTATTCTTCAATGATGGCATAGCCAGTGAAATTCTTACCTGTCTCACATGCCAGGGTTATGTGGGAAAACATCAGGTAAACACATCCATGTGACTGACAGGCAATGGCAGCAGAAATCACTAAGCAGCTACATTAAGACAGAAAGGTGGAGGCACCAGGGTGCAAAAAGCAGAGGATCTCAGGGAGAAGAGAGCTGAGACATCCACCTTTCATCAAACTGGCACAACCTAGTCAACTACAGAAAGGTAGGAAAGTCATCCACGCCTTTTTATGTGCTCTTTCCATTGGAAATTTTGAGATTGTTTCAAACTGACAGTGCAAAAATTGCCCCAGCTCTACAATACTGGTGATCTTTTTAATGATCTTTCACTTTTTATCTAGAGAAGTGCTAACAGGATTTAAAAAGCAAATTCAATCATGTCCTTTTTTCCATTTAATCAATTTTGCCAAACATCTCCCCAACTCAGAATAAAATAGCGCTCACAACTCACAATAAAATAGCACAATAAAATAGCACTGTTCCAATATTTGAAGGGCTCCTACAAAAATGAGGGGGTCCATCTATTTTCCAAAGCACCAAAAGACACGACAAGAAACAATGGATGGAAACTAACCAAAGACAGAAGCAACCTAGGACTAAGGAGAAATTTCCTAAGGGTGAGACCAATCAAGCAATGGAATAGCTTGCCTTCAAAAGTTGTGGGTGTTCCATCACTAGAACAAAAGGACAGTGCCAGGAACCACTAAAACAATGCAGAAAACTTAAAACAGCCATTTCCCCTTAAAAAAAAAAGGCAAAACCCCAAAGCAAAAGCACCAGCTGAGAGGGAAACTAAGAGGAGCCTGCTCAGGCTAATTGAAAGCCTGGGCATGCTGCCAAAAGCCATTAATCCTTCCAACTCTATTATTCTATGTTCTCTATGTTCTAAATTGGCTGCTTCACAGCAGAAGCAATACAGTTGGCTGGACCACACATGCATTAAATTCACGGCCTGTATGATCAAGCTGCATCATTGGCCCCTCCTGTATCTTTTCCCCCCAGGAAGAAACAAGAAGTAGCCAACACTGCAGCACCTATAAAAGGTCTTGGGGAACTCCAGGGAATATCAGCTGATCACATAAGTGTTACTTAATACCATTTATAATGAAAATGTTTGTAATCTTGTCCTTCTTCCTGAAGGGAAGAGGTTAATCCCATCCCTAGATGGGTGATTGATGGGCTTCCTGGATGTTTCCCTGCCCTAATCCTGTCAGTTTCTGTTGTTTATTGACTTTATTCAAGGCGTGTATCAGCTGCATTCCAGCTGCAACTAAGTAGCTTGTTAAGTGGTTCTTGGCTGTCTGCCCGGAGCTATTAACTGAAGGGAGAGAGAAGGGGAAAAAACCCTCTCTTGCACTTTATTTTTAGCCGGTTCTCTGAACTGCACAAGCAGTTACTACCGGTTTGGGTGAACCGGTGTGAACCGGCTGAATCCCACCATTGCTTCAAACCCAAGAAAACACTAAGACAGAAACTTGTCCACCCCAAGGATAAAACACCCAGACACGAATTGAGTAATGTGGTATATGCCGTGAGCCATCTGCAGTTCTTTACATTGGGGAAATGAAACAACCACTTCATAAATGCATGGCACAACATAGGAGAACAAACCCATCAGGACAAGATTCAGTAGTCCATCTTCATTTAAAAGACAAAGGCCACTCTTTTGAAGACAGCAAAGTCCACATTTTGGACAGAGAGGACTGCTGGTTTGAAAGAGGGGTCAAAGAGGCCATCTATGTCAAAATTGAACAGCCCTCTCTCAACAGAGGGGGAGGGATACGGCATCATCTATCTCCAGTCTACAACACAGTCCTTTCAGCAGTTCCAAGAAGGCTCCATACCCATTTGCACTACTCAGGTGACCCTGAAGACACAGATAAACCTCCGAGTGGCCTCAATGACTCTCTAAAAAGAATGCAGCTTATAAATTTTGGATCTGCTTTGCAAGGGGGAGAAGCTATTATTGTTGCAACAGATTTGTCAGTGTTCAGCTAGGAGGAATAATATGTGCTTTTGTTTTTTATAATTTTTAATTCACATTTTTTAATGTTCTCGTCCAGTTTTGTTTTGTCACTGACAATTTTTTTCCTTTGTATTTTGTGTTTTAATCTTTTGAATAAAATAAAAATTGAGAAGAAATAAGAAAGTAGACGTTCTAAAGAATCTTAAGAGAGCTAGGAAGCATACCATTCACACAGAAAGAAGGATTGGAATTACCTCCTCAACCAAAGACATGCAATAAAGGATCTTTTTCAGGGCTTGTGTGAAATAACTAGGCTAAAATCATCCTGTAGATAGTCCTTGTGTTATTACCACTTGTTCAGCTACCATTCAAAATTATGGCACTGAAAAAGGAGGACTTATCACCAGTCTGCAAAATTGCAGTCATTGTAGTCTCCGCATAGTCATAAGATTGTGATTCAGGAGTATGGCAAATGATTTGTACTGGTTGCAGCATCCTGGGGTCACATGAGTGACATTTGTGGCCTTCCCTGCTGGCTTTTCACAAGCAAAGTCCATGGGGGAAGTGGCAGGAGGTTGCAAGTTAAATTACTCCTGCCCCCACTATTTTTTCTGCAAAATACCTCCCATGTTGGCTTCTCCACTGACTTTGCTTGTTGGAGGGCTGCAGGAAGTTACAAATTGTGGTCATGTGAGGTCTTCACTTAACAACTTGCAATCCCCACTTAACAATGGCAATAGGGACTTCCAGGATTGTTATTGCTAAGCAATGTGGTCATTAAGTGTGTGAACTCATGCATTACCACATTGCTTAGTGATAGAAATTCCAATCCCAATTACCATTGTAACCCAAAGACTTCAGACACATTATGTGAAGATCTAGCTCTCTGGAGAAGGCTGGGAAAGATGGAAGGAAAGAGAAGACGGGGACAGCCAGCAGCAAGGTGGATGGACTTAGTTACAGTGATGATGAGTGTACTGTTGAGATACCTGAAAAAAAAGGTTATGGATAAATAATCATGGAGAAAATCTATGTATGTGGAATGGAAAATGGTTTAGCAGTGGTGGGATTCAGCCGATTTGCACCGGTTCGGCTGAACCCCTTGTTAACTTTTTGTGCAGTTTGGCGAACCGGCTAATCCCACCACTGGCTGGTCCTGCCCCTCCCCACCCCTCCCCGCCCCTCCCCTCCTTATCTCACCTCGCCCACCTTGTCCACTCACCTAGAGTCATGCCCGCAGCCCAGCTGCTCTCTGGCTGCTCTCTGGCTCCCTCGCTTGCTTGCCTGCCTTCGCCACTCACCCAGACCATGCGGCACCCGTGGCCCAGGCCCAGCTGCTCTCCCCTCCTTGCCCGTTTGTCTGCCTTTGCTGCTCGCCTGGACCATGCAGCAGCTGGGCCCAGCTGCTCTCCCCTCCTCCCCTCGCTCTTCTTCCCTGGCCAGGCAGCCTCTCTCCCCCCTTTCCTACCTCCCTGGGAGAGCCGCATGATGCCATGAAAGGCGAGGCCTTCCTAAATGGCTGCCTCACTTACATGCCTGGCCTCATGCTCTTCCGGCACAGGGAAGCCGTTGAAGCGGCTCCATGGCGACTTGTGGGAGCTGCAGTGGGAGCAGCTGCCGGCCAGAGAGCAGCTCTGGGAGCAGGAACCTGCAGCCTTAGCAGGCCGGTGGCTGGCGGCGGAAAGGCCCTGGCACCATAGCAATGGCCTATCGAGTCAATGTGATCTTGATAGCCAGGTGAGCAAGCGCCGGCGCATTGTTGGTGGGTGGGTGGGCTCAGCTTTGGGGCACGGAAGGAGGGCAGGTGTTGGGCCACTTCTTCTCAGGGAAACCTGGTGGCCCTCTGCCTCCCCTGGCCGGGGAAGAAGAGCGGGAGACCAGGCAGCCTCTCTCTCTGTCTCCTACCTCCCCAGGGGAGTGTTCTGCCCCAGCGACGAGCCACCAATAATACGCACACACAAACTGCAAAACACTGTTCTTTTACTAATAATAAAGGTCTCCTAATAACTTCTTAGGAGCCGTTAAAAACAAAATAAAGGCAGAATAGTCTTTTTCAAACCCCCGCTGTTAATGTCTAATCTTAACAGTTGGCCGGAGTCCAAGAGATAAATGAGCAGGTTTTACTGTATCTGGTAATAATCCCAGAGCTAGGAATGCAGGAAACAAGACCCGTACTGGAACAGGAACCGGGCAGACTGGAGTCACAAAGATCAAGAGTAATATTCAATGTTGTTTCCTGCAACCCGGCTCAGCGTGGTCAGGGCTTAAATAGTCTAAGGGTGTGGCCACTTAGCCTGCAGCTCTACTTCTTCCAGTCATGAAGGGAGGAGTGTTAGAATATTCATGACTGGGAGAGCCATGTTAACAAGGTTAGCCAATGAATAGGCATAGCAACTGAGTCAGCCAATGGGAGCTAACCACTTCTGAGTCTGTGCAGAGAATCGAAACTGAAACTTAGCTTAAGGTTGGGCGTGGTTCCAGTCCATTCTGCTCTTTGTCCTCTCTGTGCTTGTCTGCTGCTGAAATGAAACTAACTCTCCTCTTCTTCTTCAGCCCTGATGGGCTCCTCAGGAGGTACAGAAAGCCCTGGTTGACTCTCAGCCTCCTCGCTCTCTGACTCGGGTGCCAGGTGCACGGGCCGATGGTACCTCGCCACAACCGCCTCATCGTCCTCCTCACTCTCTGACTCAGGTGCCAGGTGCATGGGCTGATGGTACCTCGCCACAACCGCCTCATTGTCCTCCTCGCTCTCTGACTCGGGTGCCAGGTGCACGGGCCGATGGCACCGTGCCACAACCACCTCATCATCCTCGGGATCCATGATCACCTGCACGGGACGCTGGCGGGCCACAACAGAAAGCCACATGATGCTGCAGAAAGTGAGGCCCTCCTGGGCGAACTCCGGGAGCTGCAGTGGGAGCAGCTGCTGGCCAGAGAGCAGCTCCGGGGGCAGGAGCCCTCCTTGCAGCAAAATCCAAGCCTGAGTGACGGGGAGAGAACTGAAGTTTTGCAGGTCCCAATGTCTCTTCTCCGTCACTGGCGGGGACCTTCTGCCACCTCCCACTGCTTTCTGCATTTAACTTTGGAGCTGCCCAGGCAAGGGCAGCCCACTGCATCCAGGCCCGGCTGCATCTCCTGCGCAGCGATCTCAGCCCCAGCCACCACTGCCGCCTCGTGAGCCAGCCAGCAGATTTACAAAGAAAGGGCTGGAAACTTCAAGCCAGGCATGCTCCTCAGCCCCCGCCTCCCCCACCCCTGCCAGCAGCTCTGGGCTGGGCAGTGGTTCAGCTTTCCCAGCTGGCTGTGACCCACGATCCCCGTTTGTCCTTCCCTTCCTCCCATGGCTAACTGCCTTCCAAGCAGGGGTGGTTTCTAACTTACCTCACTGCCAGTTCGCTTCCTCCTGCGCCGCGTGGCCACGCAGCGTGAAAAAATAATAAATAAATAAATAAGAAAAGCCAAAAACAAGATGGCGACGCATGCGCAGTGCCAGAAACTCGGCTTCTGCGCATGCGCAGAAGAAAAAATAAAAAAAAATTTAATTTAAAAAAAAAAAAATTTAAAAAAAATGGTGGCGCCCACAGACCGGCACCGACCGAACCAGATCCGTGACATCATCGTGACATCACCAGCGGGTTGCTACCGGTTCAGGCGAACCGGTCCGAACCGGGAGGGACCCACCTCTGCTTCCAAGCAACTTTGGCTGTGAAGGGAGGCGGGAAAAGCTTGGCCAAGTCGTCTCCTCCTTCCCAGCCTTAAACATACACACAGAGCAAACACGCACACACTTCACAGCAGCAGAGGGACTCGCCCACACGCTGTCTCCTTGCAGAAGGTCCCAGAGTGCATCGCGAAATTCGGCCTCTTGGCACTCTGGGATGGGAAAGCACCGGTGGGGAGAGAGACCTGCCCATCCAGGACCGGCCTTGGTGGTGACCCGGCCCCTTCTTTGGTGCCACGGAGCTCACCTTTGGGCTCAGTGGGGTGACTTCTCCCCAGCAGCGCTTTCCAGCCCCAGAGTGCTAAGAGGCCGAATTTCATGATGCTCTATGGGTCGGCTGGCAGATGGGCGATCTGCCTCTCTCGTGCCATCCTGGGAGGCAGAGTGCTCTCCCGCACTGTCCTGGGAGGCAGAGCACTCTCTCACGCATCCCGGGAGGCAGAGCACTTTCCCGGGCCATCCCGGGAGGCAGGGCACTCTCTTGCGCATCCCGATCAATTCACGAAATAGGAATGAGGACAATGAGGGGTGTCATTTCCTCTCCTTCCCTCTCCCCGCTCCCCCCCAACCTCTACCTTTCTGCAATGGGCTCGGAAACCTGTGGTTTGCTGAAAAGATTTCTGCCAGCCAGAGAAGCAAATAAAGGCCGTATTTATTTAGGATGAATTGGTGTTCTCTGAGACATACTTTGTAGGTTGCTTCTGTCGGTTCTGTTGTGTGTGTGTGTGTGTGTGTGTGTGTGTGTGTGTGTGTGTGTAAAGGGCAGCACTGATCACTGATCATAACAGCACAAGAACAGGCATTAAGCACCAGATCCATAGAAGCAGGGATTTAGGGTTAGGGTTAGGGTTAGGGTTAGGGTTAGGGTTGTCCAGAAGGACAGGCAGGCATTAGATAATCAACCAGATACTGTAGTAGTAGACAAATTAATAGACAAAGACCAGAAGAGCTCGGGAGGCTAGGCAAGCAGAGCGAGGCAAGGTTCCCCTCGATGTGAGTGATTTCGAGTTGGCCACACCCACCCAGTCACATGACCACCCAGCCACACCTACCCAGCCGGTCATTAGGGCAGAGAACCGGTTGTTAAATTATTTGAATCCCACCACTGGTTTAATGGCACACAATCAATCAATCAATCAATCAGTCAATCAGTCAGTCAGTCAGTCAATGCCTATTGCTGACTGAAACCAACAAGGACAAAGACTGACAAATATAGCAATGTAGTTGGATAGTTATGTGATGCTGCTGCAACGATCAGAATTCTGCATAGGCAACTGAGTACTCTAACCAAAGGGGTCTGGGGTAGAGTCAAGAAGTTGAAATAGATACCAAAAAGCCAATTTAGTCTGAGATTTCCAGGGAACAGCAACCTCTTGAATGCTGCGAGTAGGCTGGGCAAAAGACAGAACAGACTGTAAATTCACAAGTTGAAGCTGCTCCTTTATGGATAGGGCAAGTTAGATACGCCATAAAAACCCATCTATTGTCTATTACCCACAAAAGCAGGGGAATGTATCTGTAGCACAAAGTATCAGGAGACTACATCAAGAAAATTGCTATGTAAACTGTTATTGGAGTTTGGAATACATTAGCCAAAGTGAACAGTTATGCTTGAAGACAAACAAAGATATATCCAAATATTAGCTACGTTCAGGGCAAAGCATATAGAGATCAATACCACTAAGTATGAGATTCTCAAGAAGAGGAAGCTCAAGAAGAAATTCTGCCTGCCAGAAGAGATCGTTCCCCAAGATTGCTACAAAATCCTTCAAGAGATTACAGGAGTTTGAGGATTGGTGCATGAGTCAACAAGAAAAGGTGTTGCAAGTGTGATTTCAATGACAAACTATTCAGCAACCTACAGACCACAAAGGACGGTCATGTGTATATAGAGAAGTAATGTACACATCCTCATCCATAATATTGCAAATGCCAGGGTCAGACCATTCTTCCTTTATTTCCAATATTTTCTTCCTGTCCTCAAAAGAAAAAGTAGGCCAGTTGACTATAGGAAGCTGCTCTGGGGAGAAGCATGGAATTAAGGATAGGTGCAGCCAAGAGGAGAAGAGCAGGGAGGACAAAGGATCCCAATCTCTCTAGTTTTTTCCCCTCTCCAGCAAGCTTCTGTGCTCACTGGTGAGGAAAAACTATGAAGGCAGAGATTGTTTGGAGAAAACAGTAGCAAGTTTATCAGTAGGCATAGCAACCTATGAAATACCTTCCACAAAGTAACTATTATTATCTGATACTTAAATTGAAAAGAAAACAGAAGAAGAAAGAAAATTTTGGTTTATAGAGAGCTTCTATTCTGGCAGAAGTGACCCCAGAGGCAGAGTCCTGTACGTAGCCAGATGGGTGAAAAGTCCCACTGCAAGTTGCAATCCTCTCTCAGGCTCCTCCCTATGAATCAGGATGTTCACATAGAATTGAACACATAGTATTGCAATTTCCTGCAGGGCTGCAATTGGCCAAAACTCCACTATCTTGCCAGATCACATGACTATAGCCTGCCACAGCATGTCCTCCACAAATTATTAGGACTGTTTCTGTCATAAGCCCTTTTCTTCTAATCTTTGCTCAGGCCAGAGTCACACACTCATCGATATGCCTACACACTTTCCTTCCAACGCCATGTTCTAGAATGGGAAAATGGAATCTGCTTTGCATAAGGCATCTGCTTAGCTCAAAATTATGTTTTTAAATTACTGAATTGCATCATAGAGATGTTCAATTTTGCAGGATTCAATCTGAATTGGTCACCAGAACCAGAGGTTTATTTTTCCAAGCTTTCGGGTTCATGCTAGAACCCATCCTCAGGGAATTTACCAATCTCCAGGATGTGACTGAATCCAGGTGACCAACTGAGATTGGATTCTGCAACATTATCATGGACATGAATATTTGTCTTCATTTGCAAGTTCAATTTCACTTAGATTTTGGAAAGCCTCCCTCCCACCCAAAACTTTAACTCAGGTCTGGTCATTCCATAACTCTCTGTGCATTACTTAATCTTTATCCTTTCTTATATATCTGCCTTAAGATATTTCACAGTATTACAACTGTACAAATGTATGCAACATTACTCTGATTATTCTTTCCAAGATAATTCATTGTCAATCAATTCCGTTTCACACTATTACACTTCTGTTTTTCTTGACCTTCTTTCTTTAGCCTCTTTACCATTTCCTTTTATGCCTGATGTTACAAGTTGACATTATTTTTTAAAAATAAATACTGGTTCATTATTTCTTAATCTGCACAAGCCAAAAATAGATTGCAGGGCCGCATGGAGACTCCTGGGAGGGGCGGGGCAGGGTGGGTGGGGTCAGCCAGTCATTGGAACAACTGGTTCGGCGAACCAGATTAAAATTAACATCCGGTTTGCCTGAACCGGTCCTAACCGGCTGAATCCCACCCCTGCATCTCCCCCCTCCTAGCTTTGCCACAGGCATGACCAATGCTGTTTCCATACTGTATGTCAGCCTGAAATGAGACAGGTTAATTGTTTTATGGAGTTGGAAGGGGATATTTAGACCATTCAGTCCAATCCCCTACCAAGGCAGGAGACCTTACTAAGGAGGAAATTCCTTAGTTCCAGTTTGGATCTCTCTTTAACAAGCTTTCATCCATTGCTTCTTATTCTGCCCTCAGGTGTTTCGGAAAATAATTTGATCTCCTCTTTGTGACAGCTCCTCAAGCACTGGAAGATAGCTATAATGTTACCTCTTAATCTTTCTCTTCGTTAGGCTAGACCAGGGTGTCAAACTCAATCTGGCCCACGGGGTGCTTAGATCTGGCCCATGGGCCTACCCTGGAAACAGCAAAGGACTGGCCCACGGTGCCTCTGCCAGCAAAAACAGAGCCCGGGAGGGCTGTGCACGGCCCTCCCAGGCTCCGTTTTTGGCCGCAAGGGCCTCCTGCAACCCTCTGCCAGCAAAAACGGAGCTCGGGGAGGCCACATGCAGCCTCCCCCAGGCTCCATTTTCATTGGCAAAGGGCTGCAGGAGGCCGTCACAGCCAAAAATGGAGCCTGGGCAGGCCACATGTGGCCTCTCCGGGCTCTGTTTTCACTGGCAGAGGGTTGCAGGAATCCACCGCAGCCAAAAACGGAGCCAGGGCGGGCTGCGCATGGCCTCCCTGAGCTCCGTTTTCTCTGGCAGAGGGCTGTAGGAGGCCGTTGAGGCTGAAAACAGAGCCTCAATGAGTGACATCAAACTGGCCACACCCACCCTGGCCATGCCCCCGGCCCCGAGGTCAAACACAACCCTGATGCGGCCCGCAATGAAATCGAGTTTGACACCCCTGGGCTAGACAAACCTAGTTCCTTGAGGGAGATGGGCAGTCCAGAATAATGATAAACAAACAAACAAACAAGCAAGCCAGCAAGCAAACAAACAATCTATTATTCTGACCATTGGCCCTGCTTGTTATGATTCTGTGCACTCATGAATGCACTTGAATAGAAACGTGACCATGGAATCCTACTCATCATTGTTAGGATTTTGTTAAAATCCACTTTTTTTAAAAGTGCAAGATACTTGTTTGACTACATTCAGTTTTAGTTTTAAGCTTGGTGCCTTGCTGGCATCCTGCTATCAAAGACCAGGGTGGAGGGACAAGGGGGAACAAATGGCAATAAACATGTACAGGGATGCAATGGGAAACAGGGAGTGGGGAATGACAGCTGATGAAGAACAGGGAAGTTCTGAACCAGTTTGTGCCAGCATTCAAGGCCATGTACCCTGAGAATGGAATTTGGATTACCCCAAACATCTCAGCATTCTCAAAACACTTAGGTGACACTTCATTGACTGGGAAAGGACTGGTCATGAGTGGAGGGCTGGGATGAGGGGAAATAGTTTGAGCCACGGTGGCGCAGTGGTTAGAGTGCAGTACTGCAGGCTACTTCTGCTGATCACTGGCTGCCAGCAGTTTGGCAGATCGAATCTCACCAGGCTCAAGGTTGACTCAGCCTTCCATCCTTCCGAGGTCGGTAAAATGAGGACCCAGATTGTTGGGGGCAATATGCTGATTCTGTAAAACCGCTTAGATAGGGCTGTAAAGCACTATGAAGCGGTATATAAGTCTAAGAGTTATTGCTATTGCTATTGTATCTTTTCAGCATGGGAAATTTAGTTTTAGGTTGAATTTACTGCAACCAACATCTTTTAGTAAAAGAACCTATCACTTCACTCAAATGGAGTCAAGGGTCTTTCTTTCCTAAGGGATAGGATTGGGGCAGGTCTGACATTAGGCTAGAAATGCAGTTGTGATCAATCCAGAGAGGAAATCACCTCTACCATGGGAACCATGCACACAATGTCTGCTCAAGGGAGTGACCAGGAGGAGATCAAAGCCTGGGGGGAAGCATCTTCAAATACTGGATCTGTCCAAATGGCTGGGAGAGGTAGAAGCCTGTGGTGACCAGCTGAGACCCCAATGGTCCCTTGGGGTCAGGAAGAAGGAACAATGGGAAGAAAAGAAAGGGTGGCGAGGGGGTAGCACGTTGCATTCCTCCTTGCTGAACACCTCAGCCAGGTCCTGGTATTCTTTAGGGATCTGTGGTGTATTTGGGAGTGGCTGTGAGGCGGTGGCAGCTTTCTTGCTTCATTTAGTGCCATTCCATCATTGGACAGCCCCTCCTCTGGCAACCTCTGGAAGAGGGAGAGGGCCTATTCCCAGCTTTAGCTTCCTTTAGCCACCTTCCCACGAGATGGTGGGGCCCCATTTGTCCAGCCATGCCAGGCCTAGAATCACTGCTTCTGTCATTTTTGGCGCCACCATGAAGTGGATAAGTTCCCAGTGCTGGCCCATTTCTAACTTTACAGGTTTGGTGAGGAGCGTGGCATCCCCCCTATCAACGATCCATCGACCTGCTCAAATCTTATGAGTGGGTAGGTTGATTAGACAGCGGGTGCAGCCCATGTCTAAGATCACATCCACTTCCCCCTGTGCCCCTGTCTTTGGTACTACTAGTCTCGACTGGATGGTGAATGGGCGGACAGCATCACTTACCATCGGGTTGTTCTCACCTTTGTCATGGCTGTCATAGGCCATTGGCATTTGGGGCCCCTGGGCTAGAGTTCCCTCTTCCCCAGTTGGAGGAGGGGAGACCTCGACGGCCTGGTGGGTGAATTTTCCCCTTTCCATTACCTTCCGCAGCAGTTTCTTTACCTTGGCTGGTTCAGGGGTCCTTACCCTTGATTGGGGGGTTGGAGCCAGGCAGTCAACTGCCTGGTGGCTTTGGCGGCCACATGGAGTCATTCAACGGGCTGTGCTGAGCCCCCTCTCAGCGGCTCTTCAAATTTCTAGGGCCTACATCTCTTAATCAGCGGTGGGGCTGCAGGATGAGGGATTGAAGGAGTTGGCGCAGGGGGATGCAGTGTCTCTGGGGTAGAAATCCACTGTGCCTGGACCCAGCTGTGACTGGGGTGGTAAACCCAACCAGGCGGCGCCTGCCAACCCGGCTGGAGTTGTGGGTGGCCAGGCAGGCTGCTTCCTCTGTGGCATCTCGGCAGGCTCCATCCCGGCCCCAGATTCTCAAGGCTCATCCACTTGGACCCCTCTGGCAGTTCTTCCAGGACCTGGCAGCATGACTCCATCCGAAATCCCCAGGTCCCCAACTCATCCAGACCCAGAAGGGTCCCTGCTCTCCTCTGGATGGCGGTGGTGACTGGCTCCCACGTCGTCATCACCAGGAGGTCCCTCACTGGCCCTTGGAATGAACCTCAGCAGCTGAAGTCCTCCTCCACCCGGCACAGGTCCCCGATAGCTAGCCATTCGGTGCAGATCTTTGGTGGGGTGCCCACTGGCTGGACGGCCTCCACTGCCACTTCCAACACCTGCTGAGTCTTCGAAGGAGTCTGTAGGCTCTCCAGGAGGCCCTACAGTAGCCATCCACCTCATCCCCTTTTTTCTCCATTCTGCCATCTTCCCTGAGTCTTCCTGCTCCCTGGGTAAACTGGGTGAGCAGCCAGGACTCAGGACCCTGGAGAGTGGCTCTGGTATGAGCAGAGAATTTTGGAGAGTTAGAATAATGTCAGGGTTCCAAGTAATATACCCATTGCACACAGATCTCTGAGGCAGGTTAATTCCTCAAAGAACAGTTTTATTTGGAGATATCATCTTGGCACAGACTGGTGGAATTCCAGGGATCCAAGGGAGAATGCTGGCTTTATTGGACTCAGGCTGCACTAGGTGCGTAGTTAGCCCTGAAGTCATTGAAAAGCTGGGACTGAGACTCAAACAGCTGAGGACTGTAGCTGGAGGGGGACCAGCTCACTTTATAACCAGTAGAAATGAGAATGGGAAAGCATAAAGAGACTCTGGGTTTTATAGTGGCACCAGGGATGGAGAGGCCCCTCCTACTTGGACTGTCTTAACTGCAGAAACGGAACCCTGATGTGAATTGGAGGAGATAGTTTTTAAAGATTCTGCAGAAAGCGGCCAAGGAAGAGGAAAAGATCCCAAAGCCCAGGGGCAGGAGAAACAAAGAGCAAAGGGAGCTGGGGGCAGCAGCTTGGGATCACTCAATAAGCGAATCCCAAATCCCGAAGAAGTACTGGGACTTGCAAGATGTATTTAGTGAGAAAGGCACTGATGCGCTCCCGCCCCATCACCCCACAGACTGCAGTATTGAAATCCTTCCCGTGGCTAAACTGCCCAAGCCTAAACTTTACTCGATGACTCCATGCGAGCTAGGAGAGCTTTGCACCTTCATAGACAAGAACTTAAAAAGTGGATTTATCCAACCAGAAAGGCCACGAGCAGCTAGCAGCCCCGGTAACCACTAGAGTTTATGGGGAGAAGGAGCCTGAGATTCAGATATACTATAGAACTAGATAAATGGCAAAAACTTTGGGATAGAAACTATAAATTGACAATGGCAACTATGTACAAGGAAAACCTGTACAAAATGTTTTATAGGTGGCATTTGCCACTGGCAAGACTAGCAAAGATGTTTAAAAACATATCCGCCAAATGTTGGAAATGCAATCAGATACCAGGTTCATACTATCATATGTGGTGGACATGTCCAAAAGCAAAAAAAATATTTGGATGAAAATACATACATGGTTAGAGAAAATGATAGAGGAACATATAGATCTAAAGCCAGAAATATTTTTGTTAGCTATATTGCCAGGAAATTATGACAAAGGGAATGTATATTTAATATTGCATGTTTTGACAGCAGCGAGAATTTTATTTGCACAATAATGGAAAAATGAGGAAGCTCCTACAGTTGAAAATATAATTTAAAAAAATACTAGATTGTGCGGAAATGGATAGGTTAACATTAAAGATAAAGGATAAAGGATACAGAATACTTTTTAACTTGGGATTTGTTTTATCAATGGTTAGATAATAAAGGTAGAAATTAGAAACTGGAAGAATACTATTATATACAAATAAAGAATATTATTGTTACTAGAATTATGTATACGTAAAAATGACCCAGACAATCCACTGTTTACTAAATACTTATATATGTTAAGAAAAAATGTATAAATAAAAATATTTTTAAAAATATTTGGGTTTATTTGTGAAACTTGTTAATAGTCCATTTCTGTTAGAGGAGTGCAGAGGTAGTGTATATGTGTGCATCATTTCCAAGACTTGGGAGAGGAGCAAGACCCTCTAATAACAATTAAAAAAAGCATTATTATTATTATTATTATTATTATTATTATTATTATTATTATTATTATTATTATTATTATTTGGAAAAATGGAGCTCATTGGCTTGTGAAAAGCTCCCTAAAATAATGATAATAATGAAAGGAAATATTTGTATATGGAATTTTTTTATGCAAGCAGTTCAGGGGTGGGTTCTAACTTACCTCACTGCCAGTTCACTTCCTCCTGCGCCGCGTGGCCACACCTCCTGGGCGCGCGCATGTGCAGTGCCGAAAAATCTGAAAAAATTAAAAAAAAAAAGCTGAAAACAAGATGGCGACGCATGCATAGTGTGTACACTCCAGTTCTTGACCTTCTTTGCTTGTTTTGCAACCATGTCAGTTGTTATTATAATATTTTCCATTTTGTTTCGTGTTGTTTGTTGTTCAATATCTTTGATCCAGAAGGCAGTTTTGTTGTATTCCACTGGGTTTTCCCACAGTTCTTTCCAAAAGTTCAAAGCTTTTTCTTTACATGGGTGAACATTAGTTTGGACTCGATTTTCATCAAGGTATCGGTAGAAGAGGTGTTGGTTTCTTCTGAACTGGACATTTTCACGATATTGTTTTATTCGTCCTTCGTATCTTTCAATTTTCTTTGCTATTGCTATTACACTTTGTTTTATTTTTTCCATGATTTCCGTTATTGTTTTTTCCTCCAGGTTGTATTTTTTGTGCAAACTATTTTTAAGCTTTTTGTTCTTTAGATTTCCTTCTTTCAGGTACTTTCAA
>QLTV01004007.1:732785-750881 GCA_003457575.1 Thermophis baileyi | reverse complement strand
TTGGAGGGGCTGCCACAGAGAGGAGGGGGTCAGGCTGTTTTCCAAGGCACCAGAAGGCCAGACAAGGAATAATGGATGGAAACTGACCAAGGAGAGATTCAACCTGGAGATAAGGAGAAACTTTCTGACAGTGAGAGCGATCAACCAGTGGAACAGCTTGCCTTCGGAGGTTGTGAGAGCTCCAACACTTGAGACTTTCAAGAGGAGATTGGACTGCCATTTGTCTGAAATGGTGTAGGGACTCCTGCTTGAGCGGGGGGTTGGACTAGATGACCTACAAGGTCCCTTCCAACTCTATTAATCTGTAACCTCTTTGGATCAGAAGTAGAAGGGACCATTTCAAGTGCTTCTGACTACCCATACAGCACTAAAAGTGGGAGGCCTGGCATCTTGGACAGATCACTTCCAGAGTGAAGAAATACCCACGATCTGCCATTCCTGATTCTTGGACTGCGCAGCCTGTGACTTCCTCAGTAGAAGAACTGGGACTTAAGTTATTGTTCTGGAAACAAAAGCCTCCGGAACCATAGTTATGTGAGAGGAGAAATGCCTCCCATAGGTGTTCTCTCAATCAGCTAAAAGTTAGGAATAGGGATGGCCTGGAGCAAATAGAATATGTATTAGATAACCCCTTTTACTTGGACCACTCCAATAAAAAGGAAATCACAAACTGCACCTCGTGTCTGGCATCCTTCATCGGCCTCGGCACCAGGCTCAGACCCGAATTGGGGACAACAAATGTGTCCAAAGTACAAAAAATTGAGTCTGTACTTTGGGCCTCAACTACATTGTCTTGTTCAATGATCCATTTGTTTGTTTTATTCTTAGTAGCCTATTTTTTGACTGTGGTTATGCACTTATTATTTATTTATTTTTTATAAATATATGCCACTGAGAATGCTCAGAGAAGTGAACCACTGACTCTTCTTTGTAATTGCATGCTGTGTCTTGTCTTTTGTTTCTTAGTGGTTCTCTTAATCTTTCTGAAAATTCAGAACCAGATTCTTCTGCAGCGACTTGAAAGCCGATTGAAATATATGGTACAAAATATTTTCTATGAGTCTTGCTTCTGGTTATTACTACTGGGTCTGTTTCTTTGATCATCTTTCTTATGGAGAGTTGCTTCCCATGTCAGGACATGTTTCAGAGCATTCTTTCTTTGATCTGATAAATCTTGGCCCAGCTGTAGTGTGGCCCAATCATTTGACTTTTTCCTTTAAAAATTACTAGAACTTTGCATTTGCAAATGCATGTCAGGTGGTATTCTTGCTTAAAAGCCAAACAGGCCTCACTGCATTGCAGATCATTGTTGAAGGCCCTTGTCATTTGTAATGTTAGAAAGATGTGTTAATTATTGTTATAGTTTCTAAATTCCACAGGTTAGCTAAGTGCACACTGCTTATTTAGAAGGAACATTTGATAAGGATTACTTATATTCCAAAAATCTGTTTGTCTTTTGAAGCCCTGTGGCCAGCATTTATATATATATGTGGGGAAGTTATATTTGGGGGGCCACAAATGATTTGTGTTATACTTTTTTGCACATACTTCCATTCCTCACTTCCACAAAACTCATAGACCAATTTGATTCTCACTGCCAAACTAGGGTTTCCCACTAGCTTTTTCTCACAAAGATGGTGCTCATGTAACTGTCCCAACTAATTCATAACAATATTGTGTGCTGATGTGCATAGTTTTGAAGGAAGGTTTCATTTTTTCTTATGTTCAATTTTCTATTATATTGGGAGGTAATTATCTCCCCAGAACTTTATTTATTATCTCTAACAGGACCACAATTCGTTTGATTTAAGACCTAACTGTAGGCCTTTCCTCAATTACATCTAACAGCAGAACAAAGTCATCATGAACAAACGCTTTTCCTTAGTTGCATTTAACAACAGAACAAAACCCTATATTGTTTCTGCCTTCACCTCATCCCCAGCTCATGAAAGAACTGGATTAAGTTTGTCCTTCGTGCAATATTTTCTGACAATATCCAAAGGCAGACTCCAGATGAATAGAATAGAATAGAATAGAATAGAATAGAATAGAATAGAATAGAATAGAATCGAATAGAATAGAATAGAATAGAATAGAATAGAATAGAATATTCTTCTTTATTGGCCAAGTGTGATTGGACACACAAGGAATTTGTCTCCAGTGCCTAAGCTCTCAGTATACATACAAGCAACAAAGTGATAAATCATAAATCATAAGATATAATCATAAATCATAAAATACAACCAACAAAGTGATAGTTGTAAGATATCAATAGGAGTAGGTAATAGGAAAGAAGAGAAGGATAGTAGTAATACAATCTTGCTTAGGGTTTCATTCTGGAAGAAAGTGATATATTTTCAATGACTTGAAAGAGAGGCAGTGGAAGCAGGATAGAAATTAGCCATTGGCACAATAAATTCCATGCTGATATAATTTTATGCCAGCTCAAGGGTGGAATATATTTAAACTTACAGTGAGAAAAGACCCTATGTGTGACATAATGCTAATTTACGCATTATGCATCAATCTAAATCATTTATCATGAACTCATATATGGTCTAGAATTTTTTTAATGCTCTCATGGAAAATAATGTCCTGTCTTTTGCTTTAGACAAACATTAACATTAATTTTATTTAAATGGAGTACAATGAATGTCTGTAATGTACCTACTTTCTATTACTCCCAGCCAATTTGTGTGCATTAAATCAGGAAAAAGAAATAAAACAGGTCCTACTGGCTTGGCAAGCCACTTGGTTGCTAGCTTCTTTGTCAATTCTTCTGTAGGCTATGTGTGTAGGTGGTAGGGAGTTCCTTGTGGGAGAAAAGGTGCACTTCTTTAATTTCAGCAGAAGCATCTTCTTGGAATGACACCAGCCTTATCACACCAGGACTGAAGAAAGCTGAGAGAGTAGTATAGTATTATAATTAAGCACTCTTTGATTCTCATTGGATGAATCAACCTGTTGCATGTGCAGTAGGAAAGTCAGTGATGTGCACAGAGCAGAGACAAAGGGCTGAACTGGCCATCTGGGTTGTATAGAAAAAGTGCATAGGCAAAGCAATACAAATCTTCATCACAGCATACATTTTTGGCAACCTAAGCCTGGGTCAGAGAGAAGACAAGAACTTTCTTCTTTTGCCGAAGCTCTTCTGAGGATGGCTTCACTCTTCCGACACCTGTGGGTGTTGCTATGGAAGAACTGGCTGAGTGTCAAAAGGCAACCGGTAAGTATAGAAATTAAAAAGCAAGAGAATTTTAAGTCCCAGGGAATCTGGGAGAAAATATTATTTAAGGAAAGGTAGTAATACACTTTTTGAAAATGATGAGTGTGAAAAATATTTTCTTTAGTGAAATTTGATTGCAAATGTGGTGCTATTCCATGTCTGATCAATGAATAAGAGTCATAACTGTATATTTTATAGATATATGTATCTTTATGAGTTCTTACTTGATCAACCCAAGCTGCTGCTGTATTTGTGGAAATATTATTTTTTTTCTTGTTCAAATGTGTCACATTGGATGGCACCCACAGGTGAAGTGAGGGAGTATTTTTTAAATGTTATGTTAACCAAGCAGAAAGCCAGCTCAGCAAGCAACGTTTGGGTTAGAATCTTTTCTCCATTGCTAATTTTTTCCATTTTTGTTTTGATGGAATAGTAAATAAACATGTCCTTGTAGTCTAAGTATTATTTCAATATAATATTTCTACTGAGCTGCTTATATCTTTAATTATGCACCTCAAGAGTTGGCAACTTACAGCAGAGAGTATTTTGCTATTTCACTAATTAGAGGATGCTCCTCTATGTCCATTATGGTTCATTGCACAGTCAGCCAGATATTCACACTGGATTTGACATTTTTCTACCTATTGAGTCCTTTCAAGGACCTGGGATAGGTAGATGTGGATTATATTATTATTACATTTATTTGCTGCCTATCTTGCCATGGACTATTGTAGGCAGCTCACAACCATTAAAAAAATTAAGAAATAGAAAGGAAGTTTAAACAAAGTGAAAATAATAAAACAAGGAAAAAGAAAACAAAGAAAATACATCAATATGACTATTAAAAAAATGCTATGCTGGCTGGAAATTCTGGAAGTTTTAGTCCCAGCACTAAATTGGGGAAGGCTGGTTTAGATTAAATTAGAATCTGCACAAGGAAGCATTTATGCAACAAGTAACTTATTAAAGGTAGCAGCCTTTAATTGTATACATTATATTTTATGTATTGTAGCAGAGATCTGATGGATTATAGTCATTTATTTTTTAACCTTCTCTGTGTTGGATTCTCTCTCTTTTATGATGCCAATTCTTCATGTAAGAGCCTTTCATTAATTATTTTTAACTAGAATATTTTTGTTCTATATCCCATCAAGGCTGATTCTTGGTATTTTCCATATATGAAGTTTTGAAGGGTTTCCCCCTGCATTCTAAATAATCACATGATAATTGCTGATAGGAGATGGAAGTATTTGTAACAATTTCGCTTAGCTTTCAACCATTATTCTGCTGCTCTACTAATGGTCTTGCTCCCCTTTGTAAGCCACTTTCTCTAGACTTGCCTTTGGGGCATTTACCCCCTCACCTTTAGCAATGCATTTTCTGTTTTGTTAAGTGCTAAAGTGCAATAAACCAATTTGAGAAATGACATATGAACAATGCATCATAAAATAAAGCAGCTCCACTCAACATAGCAGCTTCTGACTATAACAGTACTGACAGAGAGGAAAAGGAGAGGAACAGTTTGGTATAGTGGTGAAGGTGTTGTCCTAGAAATCAGGAGACTCTGAGTTCTTCTAGCCCTGCATTTGGCATGAAAGCCGGCTGGATGACTTTGGCCAGTCACTCTGTCTCAGCCCAACCTCCCACACAGGATTATTGCTGTGGGAAAAATAGGAGGAGGAAAAATATTGTGTGTTCACCACCTTGAGTTTTTTATAATAATAATAAAGACAGGATATAACTAACTAATTAGCTAAATAAAATAAGCAATAGTCCCAGTGAAGGCCAAACAGGAGCAACAGGGGGGCTGAGTGAAGAAATGGTGACAAACTTTTATTAACATAGCCGCTCTTGTGGCTTGCCAACAAAATAGAAAATTCTGGAGATTTTTAAGGTCCATTTGCTCTGTTAAATATTGTTCATCTAATCATGCATTTATTAATATACTTTTAGTATAATTTTTCTACAAGTTTATTTCTCCTTGGTGTCACATTTATGGAAGTGAAGCCCAAGGTTTACTGATACTATTCTAATATGTTAAACATACAATTCATTCACGGTGAGAGGGGACTAGAGCAGATGCATTCAGTTGATAAATTATACTTCATTTTATGCTGAGGAGATCAACATTTCACACATGAGTTTGGTACAGGCAAGGTTTCTCATTGCATCTCAAAAAAATATGACAAAACTGTTGAAGAATTATTATTATATGCTTGAAAATAATTTTAACATTTTTTAGAAAGTTTTAGAAATTTGTAAATGCCTATTTTTGCCATTATTTCTAAGAAAGAAAATATCACGCTATTTCCCTCCCCCCCCCCATATTTTGTGAAAATAGAGCTTGGGAAAGTTGTATCCAATTTAGCCATAAAGTATTAGCCCTTATCTTAAATATCATTCCTCTATTTATAAAGACATTTTCTTTTAGCTTATACAGATATACCTGTTTTGCTTTTTATCCGGTGTGCCCAGGTGTGGGCTTCAAAATTTTTAGCAAGGGGTTCTCTGCCCGGTTGCTGGGTGGGCGTGGCCATGGTGGGCATGGCCTAGTCGGCCTCCTGCACAATGGGGGGGGCATTTTCCCCCCCGGGCTCCGGAGGCTTTCCTCGAGCATCCGGGAGGGCGAAAATGGCCTCCCTAGGCTCCGGAGGCCCTCTGGAGGCCAGAAACGGGCCTGAATGGGCCCAAACTTCTGGTAGGCCCATTTTTCACCCTCCCAAGCCTCCACGTGCGCCCTGCACTTACCTGCATCCAAAACGGGCCAAGTGGAGACTCCTGGGAGGGGTGGGCAGGGTGGGGCCAGTCAGGAGTGGGATTTGGGGGTTCTCCGAACTGCACAGAATCTTAGCTAGAGGTTCTCCTGAACCCCTTCGAACCCCCAGCAGCCCACCCCTGGGTGTGCCTTAAAATTCACCAGGATGATTAATGTCCTGCAACAGGCATTAATGGGGAGTGACAGGGTGCTCAATTTTGGTATTTGGTACTACCAGATTTCACTCCAGGAAAGCGTTTTGCAGATTTTTTATCCTGCCAATTGAAATCTGGTCTCTTGTTAAATAATACAGTATTATACAAAGGTCTTGACTATATACAGTAAATGTGATGTCTCAAGCTATCACACTATTAAACTTAAAACATTGTGCCTTCCATTACAGTAGAAAATGTTATAACTTTGTATTAGGAAAACCCTATCTATTTTTCAAGTTTTTATAGATTGTTCTATTTTTGTATGGCCTTTTCCTTTTGAATGCAAATTTTATAAATATATTTTGCCATGATGCTGGATCATTCCTAGTTGAGGCGAATGGCAACATTTGAAAAATTAATAATATTTTTAAAAGTATAATCATTTTTAAAGATGCAATGTTCCCAAAATAGACTTAATGAGTTCCATGCTTAAATTTAACTTTAATTTATAGACAGATCTTCATGTTTTATACTAATAGTATTATGTTTGCAATTTAAAACTAATTTAATTAAAATCCCAAGATGTTTATGTGTTTATGACTAATTAAAATTATTTTTTCCTGTTTTCTATAATTTGGGGCCAATACTAATGAACAGAACATAGGTCTTTTAAAAATTATTTTAAATCCCACCACTTAACAATATTTTAATATGTCCTCAGTAATCAAAAGCAAATCATTGCTTGGCTCAGGCAGTGTCATCAAAGCAGTGTCATCATCAAACGTACTATACCTGCAATTATTATTATTTTAACTATGGAGCAAATATTTCTCCAATATTTGAATTGTTCTGTAGTTTTCATAAAAAGGCTTCAGTGACATTATACTGTAGAAATTAAGTAAGAGGGTGGGCAATCTTGTTTTGTTGCTCTTTATATAAACTATGAATGAGATTTACAATTGCTTTTGTTTAAAGTATTGCTTCTGGATCACATACAGGAATTTATTCCTAATTTACATTTTTACAATGTCTTGAGGAGAAATAATATCATGTACCTTGTCATTATTTTATTTGTTTATTTGTATTCTGTCTTTATTATTTTTACAAACAACTCAATTGTTGAACATTATTATGAAGGAATAAAACTATTTTTCTCTTTTGTTCCAATGAACCTAGTTTGCCCTTGACGAATTCATATTGATCCTAAATAATGTAACCCCTCAGTTTAATTTATTAGCCAATATTAATGTAAATACTTTAATATCATAATTCAATAGTAAAATCAGTCTGTCATTTAAAATGTCTGATTAATCCTTCTTGGAGGTTAGTTTCTGTTCTGTATACAAGATTTTGTTTCTATGTATAGCTATAGTTTTGATATTAGTTAATAGATATGGAGATAAATTATTTCAGATAATGGAATAAATATGCATGTATTACCTTCTTAGAATCATCCTATTTCATAATTGTAGAGATTTATTTTATATATTGATAAATTATATTTTGGTTTATTTTTAATTATTTCAATTGGAACTCGGGAGTGGCCAGCTTAAGTTTGATGCCCAACTGAAAACTTTGCTCAACCCGCTCCCACCCCACCAGCACCAGCCATCCCATCAGCTCCCACCATCTCACCAGCTCTGATTGCCCCACCAGATCCAACTGTGCCATCAGTGGGACCTGATGGATTACATCCCAGAATTCTGAAGGATCTGGCAGATGTTATCTCAGATCCATTGTATCACATCTTTAAAAAATCTTGGAGCACCGGGGAATTACCAGAGGATTGGAAAAGAGCTGATGTGGTTCCCCTCTTAAAAAAAAAGGGGGGGGGAAAACAGACACAGGAAACTACAGACCAATTAGCCTAACATCAATACCTGGGAAGATACTGGAAAAAATAATAATTAAAAAAAACCAGATCTGTGAACATCTAGAAACAAAATAAAGTTATTTGCTAAATAAATAAAGTTAATTGACAAAACACAAACCAGAAATAAAAATTAAAGTAAGCACTGGTAAGAGAAAGTAAGCAAAATGGTAAGAGAACACCTGACCTTGATGAATATAAATCACCGGGATCTGACAGATTACATTTCAGAGTTCTGAAGAAGCTGGCAGATGTTATCTCAGAACCACTGTACCAAATCTTTCAAAAATCCTGGAGCACAGTACTTGAGGATTGGAAAAGGGCTGATATGGTTCCCATTTTCAAGAAAGGAAAAAAAATAGACCCAGGAAAGACCCAGGAAACTAAAGACCAATCAAGTCTAACATCAATACCTGGGAAGATCCTGGAAAAGATAATCAAAAAACAGATCTGCAAACATTAGAAGCAAATAAAGTTATAACTAGTAGCCAGCATGGGTTTGTTAAAAACGATCATGCCAAACCAATCTTATTTCATTCTTTGATAAAGTCACTAAATTAGTAGACCAGTGAAATGCTGTGGACATATTATACTTAGATTTCAGTAAGTCATTTGACAAAGTAGACCACAATCTACTTCTTGGTAAGCTAGAAAAATGTGGAATAGACAACATCACCACCAGATGGATTTGTAGCTGGCTTACAAACCATACTCAACGAGTAGTCCTTAATGGTACTACATGGAAAGAAGTAAGCAGTGGAGTACCACAAGGCTCCATCTTAGGCCCAGTACTCTTCAATATCTTTATAAATGACTTAGATGAGGGAATAGAAGGGGAAACTCATCAAATTTGCAGATGATACTAAACTGGCAGGAATAGCCAGAAGATAAACTCAGGATCCAAAAAGATCTTGACAAACTTGAACAATGGGCCCTATCCAAAAAATGAATTTTAATATGGATAAAAGCAAAGCCTTACATTTAGGCAGGAAAAATGAAAGGTATAAGTACAGATTAGGCAAGACCTGGCTCAAAAACAGTAACTATGAGAGGGACCTTGGAGTCCTAGTGGATGATCCAGCAATGTGCAGCAGCAGCCAAAAAAGCTAATACAATCCTGAGTTGTATAAACAGAGGCATAGAATCAAGATCACATGAAGTATTATTTACAAAACACTAGTAAGACCACACCTGGAATACTGCAACCAATTTTGGTCACCATACTACAAAAAAAATGTTGAGACTTTGGAAAAAGTTAAGAGAAGAACAACTAAGATGATCAAAGGCCTGGAGACTAAAACATAGGAAGAATGGCTGCAGGTTTTGGGTCTGGCTAGTCTAAAGAAAAGAAGAATTAGGGGTGACTTGATAGCAGTATTCCAGTATTTGAGTGGCTGCCACAAAGAAGAGGGGGTCAAATTATTCTCCAAAGCACCAGAGAGCAGGACAACCTGGAATTAAGGAGAAACTTCCTAACAGTGAGGAGAATTAACCAATGGAACAGCTTGCCTTCAGAAATTGTGGGCACTCCATCATTTTAGGTTTTTAAAAAGAGACTTGTCTGAGATGGTATATGTTCTCCTGCTTGAACAGGGGGCTGGACTAGAAGACCTCCAAGGTCCCTTCCAGATTCTATTCTATTCTATTCTATTCTATTCTATTCTATTCTATTCTATTCTATTCTATTCTATTCTATTCTATTCTATTCTATTCTATTCTATTCTATTCTATTCTATTCTATTCTATTCTATTCTAAAGCAGAACAAGGTAGCCATGCGCCATCTGTTAAGAAAGTAAAGGGAGAAAGCATGGTGCCAGCCTGCGAACAGGGGGAACCCGTTTGTCTTATATCAAAAGAGTACTGGGGTCTGGAGGAGATTTTTAGCGAGTGCTAAATGCTTCCATCCCCAGATTGTGCTATCAAAATAATACCTGGGGCTAAATTGTCTAAGCCTAGACTCTATTCCATCATGCTGAGAGAATTAGAAGAGCTCAGTCCTTCATTGATAAAAACCTAGCCAGAGGGTTCATCCAATCAGTGAAATCATGCATGGCAGCCCTTATACCAGTGATGGCGAACCTTTTTTGGTTTGCGTGCCAAAAGGGGGGGAGCGCAGGGGGGTCACACGCACATGTGCCCACACCCATAATTCCATGCGCCCCCCGCGCATGCACATGTGACCCCCCGCTCCCGGCACGCTATGGCATGCCCATTTTTCGCTCTCACCAGGCTTCAGAGCAGGGGTGGGTTCTAACTTACCTCGCTGCCAGTTCGCTTCCTCCCGCACTGCGTGGCCATGCCTCATGGGCGCGCACACTTTGCGCATGTGCGCGCATGCGCAGTGCAAAAAAATAAAAAAAATTCAAAAAAAGAGAGCCAAAAACAAGATGGTGACGCATGCACAGTGCTGGGAACTCGGCTTCTGCACATGCACAGAAGAAAAGAAAGAAAAAATTCCGGGGAAAAAAATTTGAAAAAAATTCAAAAAAAAGATGGCTGCGCCCACGGACCGGCACCGACCGAACCGGATCGGTGACATCATCGTGATGTCACCAGCGGGTCGCTACTGGTTCGGGTGAACCGGTCCGAATCAGGAGGAACCCACCTCTGCTTCAGAGCCTTTCTAGGAGCCTGGGGAGAGCAAAAAAAGGGACTTCTGGTGAAACTGGAAGTTGGCAAATGGAACATTTCCGGCCTCCAGAGGACCTCTGAGGGGGTGGGGAAGGCCGTTTTCGCCCTCCCTAGGCTCCTAGAAAGGCTCTGGAGCTTGGGGAGAGCAAAAAACGGGCCTTCCCCACCCCCTCCGGAGACTGGAAACAGCCTGTTTCCCGACTCCCAGTGGGCCCAGAAGGCCCGAAAATCAGTTGGTTGGTGCGCGCATGCGCTCCAGACCTGAGCTCGCATGGCCACCAATATGGCTCCACGTGCCACTTGTGGCACGCGTGCCACAGGTTAGCCATCACGGCCTTATACTATTCAGGGAAAAGAAGAATGGCTTCCTCAGACTGTGCATTGACTACCACGGGCTCAATTCTATTTGTCTGGAGAATGTATACCCCCTACCACTGATGAAGGATATGCTGAGTCACCTGGCAAGGAGGGAATTTTTTTACCAAACTGGACTTGAGGGAGGCTTACTACCGAGTACAAATTAGAGAGGCAGATGAGTGGAAAACTGCTTTCAATTTCCCACTAGCTGTTTCCAATGTCAGGTGCTCCCATTTAGCTTATAAAGAGTCCCCACCATATTTATGCAACTGTTCAACAAGGTGCTATATGTGCATGTGTATAAAGGCATCCTAGTGTATGTGAACGATATTTTAATCTACACCGAGACCATGGACGAACATGTGAAATTAGTAAGGGCAGTCCTAGACAAACTCCATGCCCCCCAATTGTACACAAAACTTTCCAAATGTGAGTTTCACAAAACCAAGTATCCTAGACTACTTAGGATACTGCATCTCCCACGAGGGGATACAGATGGACTCAGAGAAAGTACGAGCCATTCTTAAATGGCAAACACTCCATACCCAAAAACAGCTGCAGAACTTCCTTGGCTTCACTAACTTTTACTGGAAGTTTATTCTGGCTTTTGTGCAAATCATATTCCCAATCACCACACTACTCAAAACCAAAGGAGAGGGAAAACCCAGACCGGGACAATCCGTCAAATGCTCCATGGAATGCCAGACAGCATTCAAAAAGCTCAAATGACTATTTGCGGCAAAAGGAGAGTGCAACAAAGGGAATTTAAAGTTGGAGATGAAGCTTTGCTTTCAACAAAATTCCTGCAGTCCAGGCAACCCTTGAAGAAATTGAGACTGAAATACGTTGGCCTTTCCCCATTATTAGATGCATCAACCCCATGACAGTGGAGCTAAAACTACCAAAACCTTTTAAACCCAATCCATCCTGATTTCCACTGCAGCCTATTAAAACCTGCAGCCACATTGCTCTTGTGTGCCACAACAAAACTACCACTACCTCCCATCCTTATTGAAGGAGAATAGCATTTCAAGGTCAAGGAAATCCTTGACTCACATAACCACAGAGGCAAACTTCAATACCTAACTCTCTGGAAAGATTTCCCCCTATTCAAAACTGAGTGGATTGATTTATTTTATTTATTTATTTGTTTGTCAAACATGTACAAGATAGCAGGTATAGGTATAAACATAAACATAATCAAAGTGAATACAGATAGATGAGGACAATAGGACAGTAGGACAGGGACGGTAGGCACGCTGGTGCGCTTATGCACGCCCCTTACAGACCTCTTAGGAATGGGGTGAGGTCGACAGTAGACAGTCTAAGGTTAAAGTTTTTTGGGTTTGGGGAAGAAACCACAGAGTCAGGTAGTGAATTCCAGGCATTGATCACTCTGATCAATGATGCCTAACATGTGCGGTTCCCACGCTTCGTTCGCAAATTCCATAACCGATACCCTGATAAATCCCACTAAACCCTAATCTTTTCTTTTTATCTCTTTTCTTTTCCTAGGTTTAGTCCTTTTGGGTGGGGGGGCAGAATGTCAGAACTGCCATCTTGAGCTTCAGCTTCAGCCTTGCTTGCTAGATGCCAGCCTGCCATAAACTATAGGGGGAGGGAATTGCTGTAATCACAGGGAAGGGGGGAAACCAAAACTACTCATTGTGTCATTCCAAGACATCATCTCATTGCTCCAAGGCTGGAGGCCTGGGAGAGGAATGTCTCACCACCTAGCCACCAGAGCAGGGGACCGTTACCAAAACAAATCCTTTGAATGTAACTGGACAATAGACATATAAAAGGGAAGGAATGGGGAAAAGGGAAAGTTAACTAGGGAATCTTCATGCTTAAACTTCAGTTCTGGCTTTGCTTTATTGTAACCACTTGGTCGTTAGTAAAAGTATACCTTTCACAAAAATGGAGTTGAGGGTCTTTCTTTCCTAGGAATCCAGGTTGGAGCAGGTGTGACACCCACACTATGAATTGTGTCCAAATGCTAATAGTTAGCCAATGCAGCTCTCATCGTAGCAGTGTTATTACACGGGGAGACCTGGTTGTGTCCATAACTACCTGGGCTAGTCCATACTAAACTGACCAAAGCTCCCAAATTGTCTTTGTGGATGGCCCTATGATAAGCAAATTCTGTCGAAGCCTCAAAAGGCAGTACGAGGCCCTATGCTACAATCTTTTTAAGAACTCCAAGAAATCCCAATCAGTATAGCCAGAGACATATTTATTTATTTTTATTTATTTGACTTGTATGTCACTCATCTCACCTAGACCAATCTCAAAGGCAACCGGCTCATTGCATGCAAAAGTCCTTTAACCAAGGGCTTTTAACAAAAAATATAAACATTATATATTACTACTTTTTTGTGGGTAGGAAGCAGGATACTCAAATGATCAAATGTTAGCACTAGTTGGAGAATTGTAATGCAGTGATATACAATAAATTAAATTAAATTAAAAGCATATCCATATTGTTTAGCAAGACTACAGAGTATTTACATTAAAAAAAAATTTTTTTGATGACTCTTCACATAGGCTTTTAGCTCTAAAGAGCTACCTAAGGCCATATCCTTGAAATCCTGCAACAAATCACCCAACAATGTCTCTGATTTCTAGATACTTTTAATTGTCAAATAAAACAAAAGCCTCCAAAGTTCTTAAAGCATGTATAAGCCATAAAAAGAAACCTTTTCCAAGGAAGCAAACAAGGAAGCAACTGTCCACCCTTGCTTCTCTAACCATGTCGTAAGATCATTGCCCCATAATAACTTATGGGATGAGTCTGCCTTCTCTGGCAGAGTTTTCAATACTAATTTTTCCTAATTAGCAAAAGTTGGGACCTTCCATAACAAAGTTTGTTCTTTATGCTAAAATGAAAACTGACTTTATTTATTTGTTAATTTTTCCTACCTTTATTACTTTATACTTCTTGTTAAGTAGATGTTCTTTTTGTATGATTACTATTGTTAAAATTTTCCAAATATATCAAACTTGAATATAATTTGTTCTTTTTTCACAGCTTTGGTCTTTCACATTAATTTCTTTGCCTGTATTTTCATTCATTCTTATGGCTGTCATTCGAATCCAATTTCCTCCAGAAGCCCAATCAAACTGTAAGTAATTGTTGATAGGCATTATAACAATGAATCTCTTCTTTATTCCTTATGTATTTTAACAAATATTTGTTCTAGTTTTGTAAATGCCAAAGTATGAACACATGGAAAGGGAGTCCTCAGATGAGGCACATTTTTCTTAATCATAATCCATCTTTAAATTTTCAAAGTAATGATGGCATGAGATGAGTTGTAATATGAAATTCCATTATGGCAGTTTATCCCGTGCTTGCATTTAGTGCGGACATCCACAGACAACAGTACAGCAAAACTGTCAAAATGGTGGTTGTGATAGTTGATCAGAGCTCCTCTGTTTTTTATGTGCAACAGCTTTAGTGTTTAGGAACAGAGGTAAGTTAGTTGCTTTTCTATTAATACATAATCCTTAAAAGGGCTCTCTTGTAGGGACCCTGCATGGTCTAATTCAGACTGGAAATATAGCCAAGGAAAATATTTTTCTCCACTCTGCTTTGTCCTGTTTTCCCCACTGGAAATGGCTGTTTGCAACAAACAAGGAAGGATACTTTCCTAAAAGCTCACAGTTCAGGAATACCAATGTTAACTTGGATTGCCAACAAAGTCCTGTCTGTGACAAAGCAGAACACAAAATTGCTTTCTCCTTTGAGCCCAAGTCTCAATGGATCCAGGATTGATGCAGAACTGCGTGAACCAACCAACTTGCCTCTCCTTCCTTCCTTCCTTCCTCTTTCCCTCCCAACCTCCTTCCTTCTCAATTCCATCTCCTTCCTTCCTCCATGCTCAGGAAGGGATGAGGGGAGGGAGAGAGATTGGCAGCGCTGCCAGTGGCCATGCTGTGGGGGCAGGGGTGGTCCTGGTGAAAGGGAAGCCTTGCGTGCTGCCAGGCCATGCTGGTGAGCAGGCCATGGAGGTGCTGGTGGCAGGTGCAGCGCTGATCTACAACTTCATGGTGGCCATAAAGGCCAGAATGCGGTCAGCCTTAGATCTATGGGGCCACAGAGGAGCCACCCCACTGCCTCGGCCCCGCCCTCTGGGCATGTGCACCAGTAGTGGGTTCTAAAACCCATTGCTACCAGTCCATGTGCGCGCTTGCGCGCGCGTGCAATGCTTCTGCGCATGCGCAGAAGCATCCCGGGTGGGCGGGCGGAGCATCCCGGGCAGGTGGGTGGAGCCTCCCGCTGCCGCCACTACCGGTTCTAAGAACCGAGCCGAACCGGGAGCAACCCACTGCTGATGTGCACAGGAGGCAGTGAGTGCTGGCATCCTGGGTGAAAAGGAAGCACTCAGAATGCAGTCAGAATGCAGGGCAACATGGTCCCCAGAGATGCCAGGCTCCGCGCACTCGCCACCTCCTGTGCATGCACCCAGGGGGTGGTGCGACCCCTCACTTGGCTCCAGGACAGCCTTGCAGATCTAAGGCTGACCACGTTCTGGCCTTGATGGCCACCATGGTTGTAGATCAGTGCTGCACCCGCCATCAGCACCTCCATGGCCTGCTCACCGGCCTGGCCTGGCAGCACGTGAGGTTTCCCTTTCACCCACCCCTGCAGCACAGCCACCGGCAGTGCTGCCAATCTCTGTCCCTCCCCTCGTCCCTTCCTGAGCATGGAGGAAGGAAAGAGATGGGAATAAGAAGGAAGGAAGGAGAGAGAAAAGAGGGAGGGAGGGAGGAAGGAAGGAAGGAAGGAAAGAAGGAAGGAAGGAGATGGAAATGAGAAGGAGGGAGGCAGGGAAGGAGGGAGGGAGGGAAAGAGGAAGGAAGGAGAGGCAACTTGGTTGATCTGACCTGCATGACCACCCTGGAGCCAGCAAGGGGCCACCCCACTGCCTCGGCCTTGCCTCTTGGGCATGCGCCCAGGAGGCAGTGAGTGTTGGCAACCTGGGTGAAAGGGAGGCACTCAGAACGCAGTTGTCATGGTTCCAAGTAATGCTCCCAACCAATTCAAGATTCTGAGGCCTTGGCTTCCTCAAAAATCCTGTTTATTGGGTACATCATGTCGGCACGGTCAAATGTGAAACCAACACTGAATAATTCCCACATTTTTTGCTATATTTAAAGAATAGGTACTGTCCACCCCCCTTGTGTCACAGGTCACATTAGCCAACCAAGCAGGTGATGAACTTCTCAGCACTCCCTCCTGCCATTGCTAGGACATGTTGATCTGGCCTTGGTTCTCAGGAGCCTTATCATTGTTATGTCTGGGACATTGGAAGAAAACATCCTACATTCCATAGGCCCCCCTCCCCCCATAAGTATGGCAACTAAGAAACAAATCAAGAAAAATATGGCTTCAGCTAGAGTCATTTCGAGAGTTGACAGCAGTCAACCTGCAGGGCAAGACAGTCCCCAGGGATGCCAGGCCCCATGCGCTCATAGCCTCCTGAGCGCATGCTCAGGGGTGGAGCGGGGCGGCCCCTTGCTGGCTCCAGGGAGGCCCTGTGGCCACCACCAGGTTATAGCACCCAGTCGGCCTGGGCCGGGCCAAGGCACCACAGGCCAGTCCTTCACTATTTGCAGGGTAGCCCCAAATCTAACCACATCATGGGCCGGATGTAGCCCACGGGCCTTGAGTTTAACATGTCTGTACCTAACTCCCTCAACTGTTCATCATATGATTTGGGCTCCAATTGCTTTATCATTTTTAAATATTAGTTATTATTTTAATAACTGTACTTCAGCATAGGCATGTCTCCTAGTCTCCACCAGCTGACATTCCTTGGCTGATGGAACCCATAACATGCCCAACTTTCCGGACTGAATTGGGTGGATAGAAACAAATGACAGAAGATGGTCCCTCAGGTAACTTGGTTCCAAGCCATGAAGAGCTTTAAAGGTGACAACCAGTGCCTTGAATTGCACTCAGAAACAAATTGGCAGCAATATAGCTCAGGTAGCAGTAATGTTACAAGTAATATTTAACCCTATTTACTACCCATGAAGCCACATTCTGCACCAATTAAAGCTTCCAAATGCTTTTCAAAGGCAACTCCATGTAAACTGCACTGCAGTAATCCACATGAGAGGTCACGAGGGCATGAGTGACTGTGAGCAAAGTTTCTTGATCCAGAAACAGGTGCAACTGGTGCACAACACTGGTGCTCTTTTAGTAGGAGACATGAGTGCAAGATGACTTCCAGATTGTGCACTGGGTCCATCTGGGGCAGTACTTCCCCATTTCCAATGGTAGAAATACCTTGACCCTTAGAAGGCCCAAATACCCACAGCTAGTCAGTCATGCTAGGGTTGGGTCAAAACCCTTTGCATTCCATCCAGACACTTACAGCCTCCAGACACTTGAACAGAACATCCACAGCATCACTCAGACAGCTTGAGATGGAGATATAAAGCTGGGTATCATTAGCAATTTGATGATACCTCTCCCTGAACTGTCATATCACCTCAGTCACTGCCTCATGTACATGTTATATAGGAGAGAGGAGAGAACTGAGAAATAATTAACCCACAATATCATGTAACTAATTATGATTGTACACATTTTTGTTTAGAAAGTTGCACTATAGTTTGTTAAATGTAATGAATTTGGTAAATTAATGTTTTACCTTTTAAGATGTCTTGGGCTATAAAACTGCTGCTGCTTAAGTTGCAGTATTTATTTATTTATTTATATTTATTTATTTGTCAAACATGTACAAGATAGCAAGTATAAACGTAAACAAAGGAAATAAGTATGGGGACAGTAAGACAGGGACGGTAGGCACGCTGATGCGCTTATGCACGCCCCTTTTATGGACCTCTTAGGAATGGGGTGAGGTCCACGGTAGACAGTTTGAGGTTGAAGCTGTGAGGGTTTGAGGATGTAACAACGGAGTCGGGTAGAGCATTCCAGGCGTTGACCACTCTGTTGTTGAAGTCATATTTTCTGCAATCAAGTTTGGAGTGGTTTACCTTGAGTTTGTATCAATTGTTTGCCCGTGTATTATTCTGGTTGAAGCTGAAGAAGTCGTTGACAGGTAAGATGGTGTAGCAGACAATGTT
>QLTV01004007.1:721665-732697 GCA_003457575.1 Thermophis baileyi | reverse complement strand
GGAGTGGAGGGCTCTTCTCGGGAAATACCTCTGGACCCGCTCAACTGTATTAATGCCCGATATACAGTGCGGATTCCAGACAGATGAGCTGTATTCGATGATTGGTCTGGCAAAGGTTTTGTTTGCCCTAGTTAGCAATACAATGTTACCAGTGAAGAAGCTTCGCAAGATTAGGTTAACAATTCTTAATGCCTTTTTGGCAATGCTGTTACAGTGAGCTCTGGGGCTTAGATCGTTTGAGATGAGTACTCCTAGGTCCTTGACATAGTGAGGGTCATCTATGAGATCATTTCTGCCCAGCTTGTATTTGGTGTTCTGATTTTTTTTGCCAATGTGTAGCACAGAGCATTTATTTGTTGAGATTTGGAGTTGCCAATTATGCGACCATTCAGACACATAGTCAAGGTCACTTTGTAGGGCAGCAGCATTGTCAGTGGCGTTAAATAATTTTATGTCATCAGCGAAGAGGACACAGCTGCTTTTAATATGATCATTGATGTAAAGCAGAAAGAGTGTGGGTCCTAAAACGCTGTCTTGGGGAACACCTCTGTTAACAGGTGCCGGATTTGAATGGGCCCTCCCTATTTTGACTATTTGTTGCCTGTTGGACAGGAATGTGGCTATCCACTTGTGCAAGGATCCAGAGATGCCGTAAGAACTTAGTTTCAACAGTAGTTTGTCATGCACCACTGAGTAACAGGCTTTACAGAAGTCTATGTAAATTGCGTCTATTGCTTTATCCTAGTCAAGATATGTGGTCCAAATGTTTCTACAGTGTAAGAGTTGCAGATTACAGGACAATTTTTTTCTAAAACCAAACTGCTTGTTAGATAGCAGGTTGTTTGTCTCTAAGTGGAGGGTGATGGATTGGTTTATAATTGATTCCATAACTTTACAGATGACGCAACGCAGTGAGATTGGTCTGTAATTTTCTACTAGACTAGGGTCTCCCTTTTTAAAAATAGGTATAACCGTGGCTAATGACTATAGGTTGGGCAAGGAGCTGGTTCTGAAGGATACCTCATAGATTGTGCATAGAGGTTCAGCTAGGGCAGTGGCAAGCTTTTTCAAAAAGTAGGCACATAATCCATCAGGGCCAATAGATAGAGATGGCTTTAGGTTACGTAGTGCCGTTTCAACGTTATCTACTGTAAAATCAATATGTAGTAAATCGTTACAATTAGTTGTGTTTTGACTAGGAAATGGGGGGGGGGGAAGCAGCCATTGCTGTCGACAAAGACTGACCTGAAGAACGTATTGAAGAGGTTGACCTTGGCAGCTTCATCGTTACAGTCTTCCCCGTTAGGCCCTTTTAGGGGGTGGGATAGTTTTCAAGTCTTTAAGTTTGGCATTTACGAAATTATAGAAGGCTCAGGAGGAGTTCAAGTTTAGCAGCTCTTCCTCCTGTTTGCAATGGTGATTGGTGATTGGTATAGCTGCAAGTAATCTGTTGTAGAAATTATAGAAACTATATATAGTTCTAGACTAGTTGCACTTTGGTTATTACTCTTTTTAGGTTCCAGTCAATGCATCTCTGCTGGTGCAATCAGTAAGACTTTCTCTTACTTTTCAGACATGGGCAATTTCTGAGGGTCTTGTCTTGACCTACAAACATGATCACCTAAAGGACTACATCTGATATTTATTGAATGGTGTGATGTCATGGAATTTTCAGAGTTGGGACTTTTAAAGTAGAAATTTGAAAAGAATTCTAGGGCTACACCAAAGCATCCCTTCTAGCACTAGGAATGTTCCAAATCCATACTGACAACATAACCCATTTTCACATGTTGGCAGTGCAATTTTCAGGTTAGTTTTAGGGAGTTCAGATGCAATAAGAGTAGAAATAGCAATTGTTTGCCTCTCACTCACACTTTCACCTTTATTTTGAATAAAATATATTGTTTTTGTGGGCTGCACCTCACAAAGACTGGGAAGAATGTTTTCGGAAATGACTAGCTCAACTTACTGTATCACAAGGACTTTAATCTAAAATCGAGGGGGTGGGGAAGGTGACCAATCTTTAGGATTTCCAGGACCTAATTCCAGGGGTGAAATTCAAATTGTTTTCCTACCGGTTTTGTGGGCGTGGCTTGGTGGGCGTGGCAGGGGAATGATACTGCAAAATCACCATTCCCACCCCATTCCAGGGGAAGGATACTGCAAAATCTCCATTCCCTCCCCACTCCAGGGGAAAGTTACTGCAAATCCCCATTTCCTCCCAATCAGCTGGGACTCGGGAGGCAGAGAATAGATGGGGGAGGAGCCAGTCAGAGGTGGTATTTACCGGTTCTCCGAACTACTCAAAATTTCCGTTACCAGTTCTCCAGAACCTGTCAAAACCTGCTGAATTTCACCCCTACCTAATTCCAAGCAAAAAACCCTAGAAAACAAGTCAAATAATGAGGTAAGCATGGATGGGAAGGAAGACAAACTCAAACACCAAATAGGAGACATTGGAAGGATACACAGAGTCAGACATAAAGTTCTCAAGTGCCTATATACAAATGCACAAAGTTTGGGGAACAAACAGGATGAACTTGAATTATTAATACATGAAGGTAGATATGATATAGTTGGAAGTACAGAAACTTGGTGGGATGAAACCCATGACTGGAACATACTGATAGAAGGATACAAACTGTTAAAAAAAAACCAGACTCCATAAAATAGAATAGAATAGAGCTGGAAGGGACCTTGGAGGTTTTCTAGTGCAGCCCCCTGCTCAAGCAGAAGAACCTATACCATTTCAGATAAGTGACTGTCTAGTCTTTTCTTACAAACCTCCAGTGATGGAGCAGCCACGATTTCTGAAGGCAAGCTGTTCCATTGGTTAATTGTCCTCACTGTTAGGAAGTTTCTCCTTAATTCCAGGTTGCTTCTCTCTTTGATTAGTTTCCAACCATTGTTTCTTGTCCTGCCCTCTGGTGCTTTGGAAAATAATTTGACCCCTTCTTCTTTGTGGCAGCCCCTCAAATACTGGAATATTGCTATCATGTCACCCCTAATTCTTCTTTTCTTTAGACTAGCCAGACTCAAAACCTGCAGCCGTTCTTCTTATGTTTTAATCTCCAGGCCTTTGATCATCTTAGTTGCACTTCTCTGAACTTTTTCCAAAGTTTTTCCAAAAGAGGAGGTGGAGTTGCACTGTACCGTATGTAAAGCACCACTATATTGCTGCAGAAATACATGAAATCAAAGACGAAAACCTCCTAGAATGCATATGGGTCAATATAAAAAAAAAGAATGACATTGCCATAGGTATATACTACAGGCCACCCAACCAAGCAGAAAAAATAGATGAACTTTTTGCTAACCAATTAACAAATATATGTAGGAAACACACTATAATAGTAATGGGGGACTTCAATTACCCTGACATCAACTGGAAGATTAATTCTGCACAAAGTGAGAAATCAAATAGATTTCTGACCAATCTAGCTGACAACTTTGTTGTCCAAAAAGTAGAGGAGGGAACTAGAGGGACAGCCATACTGGATTTAATTCTTACAAACAGAGAAGAAGTGATAGAGGGAGTTGAAACTGCAGGAAACTTGGCTGAGAGTGACCATGTCATATTGGAATTCAACATAATGCAAACACAAGCAATAGAACATAATGATACCAGAGTCTTAGATTTTAAAAGAGATGATTTTAACAAACTAGAAGAGAACTTGGGAAAGATTCCTTGAATGAAAATCCTAAAGGGGAAAACAATTCAGGAAGCTTGGGAAACTGAAAAATATGATCATAAAAGCCCAGTCCAGCACAGGACCACTGAAAAAGAAAAACAAATCCAAGAAGAAACCAGCATGGCTGCACAAAGATCTCTCTGATAAATTGAAAGACAAAAAAGGACAAGTACAAAAAATGGAAAGAGGGGCAAATAACTAAGAGGGGCAAATAACTAAGGCAGAATATCAGCAGATAGCCAGAATCTGCAAAGAAGAAGTCAGGAAAGCAAAGGCTCAAAATGAACAAAGATAAAGATAATAAAAAAAGTTTCTTCCAACATATAAAAAGAAAAAAAAAATCAAGGAAACAGACGGTCCACTAAAGAGAGAATACGGCAAGGAAATAACAGGCAGCAGAGAGAAAGCAGAGCTGCTTAACTCATTCTTTGCATTGGTCTTCATGCAGAAAGAAACTACCCCAACTTACCAAAAACATAACTGTAAAAGACAAACTAGAAATAAAAGTTAAAATAAGTTAAAAAAAATGGTAAGAGAACACCTGTCTGATCTTGATGAATATAAATCAGACAGATAGACAGATTACAGACAGATTAACAGAGTTGGAAGGGACCTTATAGGTCATCTAGTCCAACCCCCCGCTCGAGCAGGAGACCCTACACCACGGCCCGTTTCCGGCCTTCCCGAATTTCTGGTAGGCCTGTTTTTCACCCTCCCCGAGCCTCTGCGTGTGCCCTGCACTTACCTGCATCCAAAACGGGCTGAGTGGGGACTCCTGGGAGGGGAGGGGAGGGGTGGGCAGGGCCAGCCAGGAGTGGCATTTGGGGGTTCTCCGAACTGCACAGAATCTTAGCTAGAGGTTCTCCTGAACCCCTGCGAACCCCCAGCAGCCCACCCCTGAATCGGAGTAGGGGAAAGTTATCATCAGTCCCTTAACCAGGACAGATCATTCCCTGTTAGCTCTGGAATTCTCTGGTGTCACATCTTTCCACAGGAAGGCAGGACCTATTCAAATCATTTGCTCCAAGCACCTGATGGACTTTGTTAGGTTAGGTTCCAGCTTAGGGTTTTCCTAGGGCTCTGGTACATGGCTCAAATAAAGCCTTGTTTGCTGCCTGGAATGAGAGGGTGAGAGGGAATGAGAGGGTCTTGGGACAGATTTGTTATATAGAAAAACAACTCTGGAAGAGATAGCCTGTTTAAGCAATCTCTCTGTCCTGCAAGGGGTCAAAAAAAGGGGGAAGGGTCAGGCACAGGACATTGTATGAGAGAATGTTATCTGAATGAGATGAGAGCAACCAGTGACCTTTGCAGCGTCTCTCTGTCTCTGTCTCTCTCTCTCTCTTTCAGTAGGCTTAGCAATTGTGTTACTTAGCAACCATTTTTCCAGAACCAATTGCACTCACTAAACAAGGACTACTTGTATGTAGGCACTGTGGACAGAGAGGCCTCAGAGTTGTAGTGGATGTGGAATGTTTCTGTTAGATTTGCGCGGGAAAGAAGAGGTGAGACGTAGGAACAGTTCAGCACCTTTATTTCTTCTTAGCTGAATGTAATACGAACTGCCGGCAGGTTGCAGGGAAGCCGCTTTTAAGGGCTTCTCTGCAGCCTGCTGGCCGCTGACAGTAGTTTATTTCTCCCACCGCTAGATTAGCCAATCAGCGGCGGCTATGCAAATTTGTCCTCCGTATGTCAGTACGTAACACCCCTCCCCTCTTAGTCCGTGTAAAGTACAATCGGAAATCAACATAGGTCACATTGTCACGTAAGTACACAGGATACCGTACAGTCCTACTGGGCCTGCGCGATTCAGTTCCTCGGGTGCCTTTGACTGGAGCGGACATGCCTGTTGCTGTTCCTTCGCTGGCTTGTGGAATAATCTGGAACCGGCCGCCAGGCGTGGTGGCTGAAGTCTCAGCGTCTTCGTCCTCCGGTCCCGGGTGACTTCGCTGAACTTCGGCGTCGGCAGGTAGGCACTCGCGAACCCTCTCTGGGCTTGAGAATAGGTCTCTCCAGTTCCTGTCAGCTAGGGCCTGGTTCTCTTCATTGTCATCTTGGCGACATGTATTGTATGGCCTTCGGGGCAGAGGCTTGTGTTGCTCCGGCTTTTGCGCTGGGGTTTCTTGCGACTGTGCGGTCTTTGACTGGCGAAGCCAGGAGTCCTCAGACCTGCTTCTGAGTTGGTCGATGTGTCTTTGCCACACTCGGCCGTCATCAAGCTTGACCTGGTAAGACTTGGGACTGGTCACTGTGACTACGGTTGCTTTCACCCACTTGGGATCCCCTGTGAAGTTTTGCGCAAATACCAACTCATTTAAGGTTAGTGTTCTGGTTAGCTTGCTGGACTCTAGGGGTGTCTCTGGGTGATAAGTGGGGTTCAGCCTGTCCAGTTGGGGCCTCAGTTTCCATCCCATTAGCATTTCTGCGGGGCTCCGGTTGGTGGCCACGCATGGTGTGATGTGTTGGGCCAACAAGAACTGGTCGATCCGTTCCTGCCAGTTCCCTGGTCCCATTCTGGTTAAAGTCTCTTTGGTCATTCTCACCATTCTTTCAACCCGGCCATTGCTAGCTGGACTGTATGGTGAGATCAGTATGTGCCTTATTCCCATGTTGGCCAGGAATGACTCCATGTGCTTAGCTGTCAGCTGAGGTCCGCTGTCTGACACGAGGATATCTGGCAGGCCATGTGTCGCGAACAGCCTCCTCAAGGCTCGCACAGTGGCTTCCATTGTCGCTGTATGCATGTGGACTACCTCCAGCCATTTAGAGTAGGCATCCACAACAATTAGGAAGGTTTGCCCCGCCATAGGTCCAGCAAAATCTATGTGAATCCTTGACCATGTGGCTTTGGGTATTTCCCATTCTAAAGGCATGGTGCGTGGCGGAGCCGGTCTAGATTCTTGGCATGGCATGCAGGTGGCCACCCATTCTGTAATGTCCTGATCCAGTTTCGGCCACCATAGGTAACTCCTTGCTAATGCTTTCATGCGAACTATCCCGGGGTGACCTGTGTGTAGAGTTTCCATCACCCGTCTCCGTAGGCTCTGTGGTATTACAACTCGCTCCCCCCACAGCAAACACCCCTTCAGCACTGATGGTTCCATCTGTTTATTTCTAAATGTTTTAAATTCTTCCCCTTCCTCTTCCTGTGGCCACCCCCTTAACACCCAGTTCGTGACTTTGGACAAACCTTGTCTTTCGCCATGTGCTCTGCGATGTCTCGAGATGTGACGGGGCTGGTTCATTCAATGTCGACCAGTAGTATCTCGGCCACAGGTGTGGGGTCCTCTATGAGGTTGGGTGTTGGGCAGTGGCTGAGGGTGTCTGCGTGTCCTATGCTTTTCCCTGGTTGATGGGTCAGCGTGTAGCTGTAGCTGGACAGAAAAATGGACCAGCAAGTCAGTCTGGGCGACATGTACTGCGGCGTTTGTTGGTTGCCTGCCAGGAGTCCCAGTAGAGGTTTATGGTCCATCACAAGTTCAAATTTGCGGCCGTAGAGGTATTCATGGAAACACTTGTAACTGCAGCAAGCGCTTCCTTGTCCGCTGTAATTTCGCTCAGCTGGTGAAAGTGTCTTAGAATAGTATGTGATGGGGGCTTCTGCTCTGTTGGGAAGGTGATGGCTGAGGACAGCCCCCACTCCAAAAGGTGACACATCACACGTTAGCAGTAGGGGGAGGGTCTCACTGTATTGCATGAGGACGCTGTTGGATGAGAGCAAATCTTTAACGGCTTCAAAAGCTTTGGCCTCTCTTTGTCCCCATGTCCACGTGGCCGTCTTCCCCAGGAGTATATGAAGAGGCTCTGCAATGGTCGCCTTCTGTTTCAAAAAAATGGCATAAAAGTTGAGTAAGCCCAGAAATGCTTGTAACTCTGCCTTGTTTGTGGGGGTTGATGCTTCCTTGATTGCTCTAATTTTAGCATCTGTGGGCCGAATTCCAGACCCGTCGATAAGGAATTCTACCTTGGTGACCCCAATTTTACATTTGTCCCGTTTGACTTTGAGGCCCCTTTTCTGGAATCGCTCCAGTACCTCGTGCAATCTGGTCATGAGTTGGTCCTCTGATTCAGTCGAGATGAGGATGTCATCAAAGTAGGGAACCACTCCGGGGATGCTATATAGCAATCATTCCATCATGCTCTGGAATAGTCCCGGGGCCATGCTTACCCCAAATTGCAGGCGGGTGCACTTAAACCCCCCCTGTGGGTGACTATCGTCTGGGCTTCTGCGGTGGCTGCGTCCACTGGCAACTGCTGGTATGCTTGTGCCAGATCTAATTTAGCAAAAAATTTGCCGTTCCCCAGAGAGTGCAATAGGTGTTGCACAATGGGCACAGGGTAAGCGTTGGGCTGCAGGGCTTTGTTAATGGTCCCCTTATAGTCCGCGCACAAGCGAATCGAGCCATCCAGCTTCATTGGGGTGACAATGGGGGTCTCCCATTTGGCGTGATCAACTGGCTCTAAGATCCCTTGGGCTATTAGTTTGTCCAGTTGTTCATCCACTTTTGGCCGAAGTGCAAATGGAACTCTCCGGGGCTTTAATCTAATGGGGGTGACACTGGGGTCTAGGTTAAACAATATGGGCTTGCCCTTATATTTACCTAGACTCCCATCGAACATGCCTTGGAAGTCTGCTAGCAGCTTGTCCAGTTTGTCCCCCTTGATCTGATGCAGCCTGGTGATGCCGATGCCGAGACGCTTGAGCCATTCTACTCCCAGCAGGGTCGGTCTGTGTCCTTCGACAACTGTTAAGGGTAGCTTCCTTCTGAAATCCTTGAAGATGATGGGTATCTCCGCTCGGCCCAGCACTCGTATAGGCTTGCCTTGGAAATCGTTGAGTCTAATGTGTTGCGGCTTGAGTTGATGCTTTGTGATTGCTGGTAGAAATTGCTTTAGGGTTCCCCATGACATAGTCATGAAAATGGAGCCAGTGTCTAGCTCCATGTCGCATGGGATCCCCTCAATGGCCACGGTTATGTGGAATTTCTCTCCTTGACCAGCATCAGAGTGACCTACAGTAGTGTTATAGATCCCCCGGTTGTCCTGGTATTGGTAGTCGTCTCTGCACCTACCCCTTTGGCTCCCTGGATGGTTCTGCCCTTGTCTTCCTGGCCCCATGGGTTGTCTGGGTTGGTACTGGGCTGGCTGGTATGGGGTAGGTTGGGTGGCTCTGCATGCTTCCGCAATGTCCCCTCTTTTCTGGCAGCAGCAGCAAATGGCATCTTTAAACTTGCACAACGCCCTGGCATGGCCCCCTAGGCAACCCGAGCATCGGGTTTGCCTGTTCTCACAGTCTCTGGGGCTTACCTTTCTTTCAGTCTGCACCCGGTGCACCCCTTAATCCTCCTCTGACTCTCCGTCGAATTCGGGGACTTCGGTCATCCAGTCGGGCTCCCTGTGGGTGTGATGGACTGTGCCAGTCTTTTGGATGTCTGCAGCTGAGTTGTCCGAGGATTCGGCGGCTCTGGCTTCCTCTATGACATCCTTGAATGTTGCCCCCCATCTGATCAGTAACTTTTTCTGCAGGTTAAGGTCTCTCATGCCTAGGATGATTCTATCCTTCATCATCTTTTCCGGGTTATAAATTCGCACTTGGTTGTGATCACCCGGAGTTTGGCAACAAAGTCATTTATGGATTCACCATTGCGCTGGTGGTGATGGTAAAATTCATTCCTGCTGACCATCGGGATTGTTGCAGAAGTGTAGTGTTCCTTCAGTGTCATCCTGAAGCATTGTCCAGGAAATGGATTCAATGTCCGTGGGTGCCAAAAGGGTTTGAGCCATTTTGTAAATCTTTGGCCCGCAGTAGGTGAGGAAGAGAGCCCTCTTCCTGTTGTCTGGCAGATCCTGGAAGTTGTTGGCTTCCAGAAACATGCAAAAATGGCTCATATAGGTTGTCCATTCTTTGGTCTTCGGGTCGAAGATCGCTGGAGCAGGAGAGGTTTGAGTAGCCATCCTGAAGTTTGGCCAGAGCAGGTCGGTGCTTGCTTCTAAGATGGCCGTGGATGTCACGAGGTGCCTTTGTCCTATTGTCCTTCTTTCACCACCTTTGTCGCCAGTGTTAGATTTGCGCGGGAAAGAAGAGGCGAGACGTAGGAACAGTTCAGCACCTTTATTTCTCCTTAGCTGAATGTAATATGAACTGACGGCAGGCTGCAGGGAAGCCGCTTTTAAGGGCTTCTCTGCAGCCTGCTGGCCACTGACAGTAGTTTATTTCTCCCGCCGCTAGATTAGCCAATCAGCGGCGGCTCGGCTATGCAAATTTGTCCTCCATACGTCAGTACGTAACAGTTTCATACAGATGAAGAACATAAATTACCAAAGAGCTAACTTACCAAGAAATAGATGAAAAAAAACCACTTAAACACCCTTTTTTTGACTTGCTTCCTTTAACCTCAGAAGACAAAGGCTTTTCTTGATGCTAGAACCTTTCCTTTGTCAGTTTTTCCTTGTGCTAACTGTATTACAACTCTGTTACTTATAAAAGCACAATTTAAAAGCAACACTTTTCATCAGCGAGAGCCATGCTGATGATACTAAACAATCTCAAAACTATGTTTCCTGATAAACTCATGATTTTTTTAAAGTTTGGAAATCTAGAAACTATTGTCAGTTGTTGATAATAGAAATGAGATTTATCTTCATAGGAGGAATCTAAGGTAGCTGACCTTAGATTTCTACATTTGGATGGGCTGTCAATCAATTAGGGTTATATCTGTGCTTGAATAGTCATGCTGTTATAAAATGCAAGGCATTATCTTCCTACAAAAGCAAGTGTTGATAAATCCTGGGAATCAGTGCCTGTGGTCCTAGTAACTAGCTCCTCCATTGCTGTTGTTGCTACAATTCAATCTGTATCTTCCCTTTTTCTCTCCTGAAGCCCAATGCAATCTTGGTGACCCTGCTGTTTCAGCAAGAGATCCCAAAGAGTGATCGTGCCATTCAGTTGAGAGAAGGGGGGGCCTTGGGTTTGATTTATTAGCATTGCCTGTGTCAATTGACGATTTACAATCCATACCCGGGCGCCAAACATCCTGAGATCTCTTCACTTTTGGAGAAGGTTTATGAGGGGCAATGTGGGATGTTTCACTTCAATGGATAACAGAAGATGGTCAGAGAAATGTATGTTTATCCGGTTCCCAGAGCAGTTGATAAAGAAAACATTTTCACACTTGTGTATTGGCTAGAATCTGCATTCTGGCTAATGGGAGGGGTCTCTACTGCTTTAACTCTACCTGCTTTGCCTAAGGGTATTCAGACGTTGCTTTGAATGGACTGCTTTCACTTCTGCTTAATAAAAGATCCTTTTGAAGGACATTGGCTCAGAAGTTCTCGCTTTC
>QLTV01004007.1:693163-703181 GCA_003457575.1 Thermophis baileyi | reverse complement strand
TCTACCACATAGCTCCCAGAGACCGCTAAGATCCCACAGCGTTGGGCTCCTCCAGGTCCCGTCATCTAAACAGTGCCAGCTGGCGGGCCCACGGGGGAGGACCTTCTCTGTGGCTGCTCCAGCCCTCTGGAACCAACTACCCCCTGAGATCCAGACTACCCCCACCCTGCTGACCTTCTGGAAAGCAGTGAAGACCTGGCTGTTCCGGCAGGCTTGGGGCCGTTGATCTCGCCTCTGTAATTGGCGAGGTCCGGCCATGAAACGGTATGTATGAGTTTTTAACTGTTTTTATTATGTTTTCTTTTAATGGTTTTTATATTGTTGTGAGCCGCCCAGAGTCCCTTGGGAGTTGGGCGGCATACAAATTTAATAAATAAATAATAAATAATAATAATACTGTGAAAGACCGGATATACTTTCCCCAACAAGCGTGAGAGCTTCAGCTCTACTGTGACTGGGTTGATGATCTTTACGATGGGGAAAGGTCCTATAAATTTAGGGCCCAATTTTTTACAAGGTAATTTCAGTTTCAGGTATTTGGTAGAGAGGTAGACTTTCTCTCCTATGTGAAATGGCCTTTGGGGGAGGATCTTGTCTGCTTGGGTTTTTTTTTTTGTCTCTCCATGGCTTTTGTTAGTGCTCGTTTCACATTTCCCCAAGCATCCTGCAGTGAGTCCACCCATTCGGTCAGGCTTACCAAGGAAGGGGGTGCCTGAGGGTACTCAGGCATAGGGACAAATTCTACCCCTGTGGCTACCTTGAAGGGGGTAAGCCCTGTGCTGCTGTGCATGGCGTTGTTGTACGCCACTTCAGCAAAAGGCAGTAGGTCTGGCCAGTTAGTTTGTTGGTAGTTGACATAGCATTGCAAGTACTGCTCTATCATGGTGTTCGTGCGTTCTGCCACCCCATTGGTACTCAGATAAAAAGCCGAACCAAGGCCCTGGGAGGACCCAATTAGTTTCATGAATTCTCTCCAGAATTTGGCCATAAATTGAACCCCTTGGTCATATATGATTCTCTTTGGGACTCCATGCAGTCGGTAAATATGTTTCAGGAACAGCTTTGCCAGTTTGTGGGCTGAGGGGAGGCCAGGACAGGCTATATAATGAGCCTCTTGGAGAAAAGATTAATCACCATCTAAATCACAGTGTTTCCCCCACTGTCTGGGAGTTCTACTATAAAGTCCATTGCTATCTCCTCCCAAGGTCGAGATGGCTCGGCTATTTGTTGTAGCAGCCCAGGAGGCTTCCCTGGCCTTTTCTTCATTGCGGCACATACTGCACAGCTTTTTACATAGCTTTCAATGTTCTTTTTCATTCCTGGCCACCAAAATTGTCTCCTTGCCAGGTGCCACGTTTTTAAGAATCCAAAGTGGCCAGCTTGCTTGGCATCGTGACTCCTCTGCAAAACCTGGACCCGGAAGGTACTGGGGATGTACAGTTTGGGGCCTTTCCATGCTAATCCATCATGGAGGGTTAGGAGTTGCTTGTCCCTGAGCCAGGGGTTGCCTTTGGCGGGGGGGGGGTGCTAGGCATTCGGCGGCCCAATGGATCTGCTGACCGCATCTGAAGCATTTGATGGGTGGCGCAATGACAGGCCATCGGCTGAACTGGCGCCCCTCTTGGCTCCACTTGGGTCTGGGCTCCGGCATGCTGCACTTCTTGCGCTGCTTCAGCTCTAGGTCTAGGCTCTCCTTGAAATGGTAGACCAGTAGCCACTCTGGCCATTGCCCCAGCTTGCCAGCAATGCAGCGGAATTCCCAGATGAACTCTTTTGCCGCCTGGCCCTTCTGCTTCAGGTCTCAGATTTCCACCTCAGCTTGTATGGCCTGGGATTCGTCATTGAGCCTGGGTTTCAGCTCCTCCAAGAAGGTGTCGATGTTCCCCAGCTCCAGTGCATCCTCATCGTGGAGTCTTGTCACCCACTCCTTGGCTTCCCTCTCTAGGTTAGCGGCCATTGTGTTTACCATCACCACATCTGACAGGTAGGCCAGCGCATAGCGGTCCAGGCCTCTTGAGGAAGAATGCCAGATTTTCCAGGTCCCCGTCAAAAGTGGCTTTCATCAGTGGGGGATCTACAGGTGGTGGCGGAAGATGTGCCCATGGGCCAGGGAGCCAACCAGGCCCTGAGTAGTAGGGTCATGGTTGGTATCCAGGCCATTTAGGCAGGAATCGAGGCTGCCAGGCTGGGCTTGCTGCTCGTTGCTGCTGCAGGGAGATTTGCCTTGGCCCCGGACTTGCTGCTGCCACTCACCAGGCAGGGGAGCTAACTGTCGGGCTGCCGTGGCTGGGCTGGAGCTCCAGCGGGCTGGGGATGGTTGGGCCATCCAGGCTACGGTGTCCACCAGCACCTCAAACCGGCGCACTGGCTCCACTCCTCAGATCTTCATATGGTCAAACCTCTCTCTCTCAGCCACTAGACTGATGAGCTGTGTGTGGTGATCAGCTACCTCCATTCTCCCCACTTGTCCCACTCAGCCATCCTCTTTGCTTGCCATCTCAGGAGGAGGGCAGCCGGCTCTCGAGGAGATGTCAAGGGGAACTCAGCTTCAGTGGCTTTTGGCACCCTCTTATGCCAGGTTTCCCCCCACTCGGTAGAGGTCCTCAGTGGCCAGGGCTTCCTCCCGTGTCACCTGCCTCTCGGTCCTCTCCATGCAGACTTTAGGTTAGACCACCACGGGAAGGGCTGCCTCTCTGGCTTGGCTTGCTGGCTGCACTATACTGAGATTGCAGGAAAGGTTTAGAATTGGTTTTCCTTGAAAGCTGTGCCAATATGATGTACTCAATACATCCTCCATTGAGGAGGATTCCAGTGTCAGAATTCTGATTTGCTTGTGTTCATTAGTCAGAACCTTGACATTAAACCAATTCTCCTAATTCTATCCCCGGAGTCCTGAGCCCCAGCTGCTCACCTGACACCGTGAGGATGGAAAAGACTCAGGAAAAATCAGAGATAGAGAAGATGGGGGAAGCGGCACTAACCCTAGAGCTGCCCTGGCCGGGTCCGTGCAGTCAACAGGTCAGACCGTAGAGGCAATACTCCCACTGGCAACCAAGCCGAAGGTCCGCATGGAAAAGACTGAAAGGCCAGCGATGCAAGAAGGCGCCTTAGCCACCGAAGAACTCTACCGGCGGAGAGAGAGGCCTGGCACAGGGGTGTGCTGAAGGCCACCAAAGCGGAGTTCCCCTTGAGGTCTCCCCGATTGCCAGCCACCGTCGTCCCGAGATGGAAGGCAAAGAGGGCCACTGAGTGGGATGGGCACAGGGAATGGAAGTACCTAACCGCCCTTCACAGTCCATCCATAGAGTGATGGAGGGAGAGGTTCGACCACATGGAGATCCAAGGAGTGGAGCCAGTACGCCAATCCAGGCCACCTGTGGTGACAGCAACTTGGGCAGCTCAGCCACTTCTAGCCCACCAGAGCCTGAGCCCAACCATGGCAGCCTGAGCAGCCAGCCCACCTCCTCAGCCAGTGGGGGCAGTGAGCACGAGCCAAAGATGGAGCGTCCCATGGCAGCAGTGAGCAATGAGTACAGTGGGGCAACCTCATCTTCCCCTGGGATGGCACGGGCAGCTGCTGTGGCCTTACAACCTGGGGCCCGGCTGGTTTCCAGGACCATGGGCACCCCCTCTCCTCTGCCACCAGCAGATCCATCACAAATAAAGGCCACATTTGATGGAGACCCAGAGAAGTTGGTGTTCTTCCACAACCAGGTGTGGGCTCATCTAGACCGCTACACCCCAGCTTACCAATTGGATGTAGTGATGGTGAATGCTGTGGCTGCAACCTAGAAGGGGAAGCCGCAGAGTGGGTGATGAGACTCCACAACAAGGATGTGCCAGAACTGGGGAATGTCAATGCCTTCCTGTGGGAGCTTAGAGGCAGATTTGAAGATGAATCCCAAGCACTGCAGGCCGAAGCAGAAATCTGAGACCTAAAGCAGAGGGGCCAACCAGCGAAGGAATATGTCCGTGAATTCCGCAAAGTGGCCAGCAAGCTGAGAGAGTGGCCGGACTGACTGCTGGTCTACCATTTCAAGGAAGGCCTGGACCAAGAGTTACTACAGGCTTGCATCTACTGGGAGGTCTCTGAGTGGATGCATGACTGGTACCGGATGGCCATAGCACTGGCTTGAGCTAAAGCAGTACAAGAAGCACAGCATGCCTTAATTGAAGCCCAAGCAGAGCTAAGAAGGCCAAGAAGGCTGCCGGTTCGGTCAGCAACCCATCACTGCTCCATAGCAATAGCAATAGCACTTAGACTTATATACTGCTTCATAGTGCTTTACAGCCCTCTCTAAGCGGTTCACAGAGTCAGCATATTGCCCCCAACAATCTGGGTCCTCATTTTACCCACCTCAGAAGGATGGAAGGCTGAGTCAACCTTGAGCCGATGAGATTTGAACCGCCCACTGGTCCTCCATCTGCTCCAGCTGGAGGCCCCATCAATTGCTTCAGATGCGGTCAGCAGGGTCATCGAGCCACCAAGTGCCTAGCACCCATGCCCCAGCCGAGCGAAACCCCAACTGCATCATCCAACCCAAAAAAGCCGCTGTGCAAGGGTCGAGAGAAATCAAACTTGGCACACCAGGCCGTCGAGATCTCCTCCCCCCCCAAGTGAGGGAGAGGGAACTCAGGCCAAAAGAGACCAGCAGCCTGACTCCTATGACAGCAAAGATGAAGGTGAATGTGACCCGGTGGTAAGTGAAGCCATCCGCCCTTTTGCCATCCCCGCAAAAATCATGGTGCCAAAGTCAGGAGTTCAGGGAAAGGTGGACACCCTAATAGAGTCAGGCTGCACCCAGTGCCTAATTAACCTACCGATGGTGCTGAAGCTAGGGATCTGAGCGAGGAGACTGCCCAAGCCATGAGGTTTGAGCAGGTCGATGGATCGCTGATAGGAGGTGCCCCTGCAACGCACCTCACTGAGCCAGTGCGGCTAGAGATGGGCCAACACTGGGAGATTATCCAATTCATTATAGTCCAAAAACCACTGAGGCCATAATTCTGGGACTCTCCTGGCTAGACAAGTGGGGCCCAACAATCTGATGGGAAGGGGGAGAGAGAAAAATGAGGCTGGGAAGAGGCCCTTTCTCTCCTCAAAGCAGCCTGGCAGGAGGAGCTGTCCAGCACCAAGCGGTAGCTGAAGGAAGTGAATGCCTGAGAGCCACATCAGAGCAACCTCCAGGGACCCAGCTAATCCCCAAGAAATACCAGGACCTAGCAGGGGTATTTAGTGAGAAAGAATGTGATGTGCTACCCCCACCACCACCCCACTAACTGCGATCGTGATCCTGCAAGGCGTGAAACTCCCCAAACCAAAAATGTACTTCATGACTCCAAAGGAAATGAAGGATCTAAGGGAGTACATCGACAAAATCTAGCCAGAGGCTTCATCCAACTGGCAAAATCCCAGTACTATTCAAGGAGAAAAAGGATGGGACAATGAGATTATGCATTGATTTTACAGGGATAAATGGCATGTGTGTGTAGAACATGTACCCCCTTCCCCTAATGAAGGACATGCTGGCCCACCTAGCAAAGGGAGAAGTCTTCACCAAGCTAGACCTGAGAGAGGCATACTACAGAGTGAGGACCAAAGAGGCGGATGAATGGAAGCCTGCATTTAACTGCCCACTGGGGAGCTTCAAGTTCAATATAATGCCATTTGGGCTCCAAGGAGCCCCTGCGGTCTTTATGAAACTCATCAATGAGGTGCTGCATGAGCATTTGTACAAGGGGGTCCTAGTGTACTTAGATGACATCCTCACCTTCACTGAAATGAATTGGTCCACCAGATACTGAAAAAACTCCGCTGCTCTCACCGCCTCCATGGCCTGCTCGCTGCTCTCGCAGCGCCTTGCGCAGCACACTTAAATTTAGCGCACTTAAATTTAGCATGCTTCACAATGGGGGAGACTGTGTCCCCTCCACCTCCTGGAGCCCATTACGACGTGAATTGGCCGCAGCCAGGCCGGGCCAGTGTCTTGGGGCGGAGATCAAGTTGCGTGTCTCCCCGAGCGACCGAGGTGCGCGCAGCACCAAGAAGCACCAGAAGAAGTGCCCGCGAGATGAGAGGCAAGTACAGGGGCACTTCCCTCCCTCTCTGGAATATGGAGTGAATCTCCATCCCCGCCATCGCCCTTACCTTCTCAGGCCATGCGAGGAGTGACTGGGAGGTGACTGGGAGGGGCAGGGCCAACCAGCCAACAGGGAGCCATAGCAGGGGGACGAAAGAGCTTCATTTATCTGGGAACCTGAAATGACTCTTGATTTAAATCATATGGTAAAAAGTACCCAAAGAAGAAGAAAGAACATCAGCAAAAACAACAACAACCCTTGCCTGTTTTTGGAAATGGTTCAAGAGGGAACACACACACACAAGAGAGAGAGAGAGAAAGAGAGGGGGAAAGAGAGGGAGGGAAAGAAGGGGGGAAGAGAGAGAGGGAGGGAAAGAGAGAGAGAGATGAGAGAGAGAAAAGGGGAGGGAAAAAGACAGAGAAATGAGAAATGATGGAGGGAGAGAATGAGAGGAAAAAGAGAGAAATGAGAGAGAGAGAAGGGGAGAGAGAGGGAGAGGGACACAGAAAAGAGAGAGCTGGAGGGAGAGAATGAGAGAGGGAAAAGAGGGAAATGAGAGAGAAGGGAAGAGAAAGAAAGGAAAGAAAGAAAGGAAAGAAAGAGCGAGCGAGCGAGAGGGAGAGGGAGAGGAAAAAGAGGAAAAACAAGAGGAAGGGAGGGAGAGAGAGAGACCCATTTCCCACAGAAAACACCTGGAGCCACAAAACCCGGGTAGGTGTTGCTGGGGGGGGTGTCATGTGACTGGGTGGGAGTGACGAGTTGGCCACGGCCACCCAGGATTTGTGGCTACCAGTGTTTTCTTTTCTGTGGGAAACGGGTCCAAATGTCTCTTTGAGTGTTTAAGGTTGCAGACCCCTGCCCTAAAGGATGCTTGGGGGAATGTAAAACGGGCACTTAGGAAAGCCACAGAGACACAAAAGGAGCAGGCAGATAAAAATGATCCCCCCAGAGGCCATTTCACATAGGGGAGAAAGTTTACCTCTCCACCAAATAGCTAAAACTGAAATTGCCCTGTAAAAAGCTGGCTCCTAAGTTTATAGGACCTTTTCCCATTATAAAGATCATCAACCCAGTCACGGTGGAGCTGAAACTCCCATGCCTGTTGGGGAAAGTACATCTTCCAATGCAGTTTACTGAAACTGGTAATAGGTTCGGAGCTAAGGCCAGTATCTCAGGTAGCCCCAGGTCCCATCGCAGTGCAAGGAGAAACTCATTATGAAGTGAAAAGAATCCTGGGCTCTAGGCTGTATAAGGGGAGGTTACAGTACTTAGTACAGTGGAAGGGTTACCCCCTCTCTGAAGCCATTTGGGCGAAGAGTCAGAACGTAAGAGCAGATAGGTTGATCAGAAAATTCCATGAGAATAATCCCCACAAGCCAAAGGGACAGCCAGGTGATGGCAGGGGTGGCTAGGAAAAATTTAACCTGTCTGTACCTGATATTTTCAAGATACTTCTCACTCACTAGGGGGGAGAGCCGACTGTCAACTTTGAACCGAACGTGGCAGCAGCCATTTTTCTGTTCCTCAGTTGCCACACAGAGGGGGAAGGGGGGAAGGAGGTTGGAATGCCTTACTAGACACAACAGGGAGCTTTCTCATGATAACCAAGGTCATCTCTACTGGCAACAGCTAAGGTCGGGGAAGGAGTGCCTGGAGAGCCCTCCAGTTAACCCAGTTGGCCAGTGTGACCTGTGACACTCGGGGATGGGGTTATTTCCTATTTTAATTATACTGAAACCGCGGGAAAGATTTAGAATTGGTTTTCCTTGAGAGCTGTGCCGATATGATATACTCAATAAAGAAGATCTTTGAGAAGGATTCCAGTCTCAGAGTTCTGATTGGCTTGGGTTCATTAGTCAGAGCCTTGACACCTCCACTTAAGTATTTGAATCCCATTGCTTTCAAGACATGTTTCCTTCTCCTGATAAATTATATGCCAGAGATATACATATTAGAAAACAGTACTCTGGAAAGTTTATGTTGGACATATCTGAACTTCATGTTTTTTTATATGAAAATAAAGAAGGGAAGTGGGGATCTCTCAAAGATGCTTTTTCAAAAGGTACCTTCTGAAAATGGAAATGTTTCTGTTCCATTTGTTTCTGCTGAGCTTTTAGAAAAAGGAAAGAAACAGCTTTCAATTAATGGAATGGAATTTAAGTTTACGTTTAAATTTAAGTTCAGATTCCCCTGTACAATCACCTCTTTCTTTATTGAAGTTGGAGAGAATAAACAACATAATAGGAAACAGAGAAAAAAAGAAATAGAGGAAAGGGTGGAAAAGCAGATAGAATACCACATTAAAGGTGACACCATCTTGCTGAATTGAAGGTTTGGCTCTGAACAAACTGCAAAGAAAACAATTTCAGGTCTCATAGAAAGTTATTTTTCTTCAAAGTTCATCCAATTCTTTTTAAAAGTTATTTTTTATCAATGTAACCTCTACTATTTTTTTAAAAAAAGAAACAAAGCAGGTTATTGTTCTTCATATACGTTCACCTGGTTTCACTCCTTATTATAGTTAAAATGTGTATGTAACTTCTTTTATGATCAATATATTTACGTTTTCAAAATTATGTCATAATTTAAAATTTCTATCTTTTATTTCTCATTTTTACATACTGAAGTAATTAGTCCTTTTAATTGTAATATTATATAAGAGTAGTATATTTAATATAATATACTGTATAAAGTAATCATTGTGCCATTAGGTATACATTTATCACATAGGAGGATTACATGATATTTATTAAAATTGCACAAACTTAGATATTTTCTTTACATATATTGTATGCAGCAATAATTTGTTTTGAGTCTGTAGCAATACACCTGATTTACTCAGGAGTTATAATGTTATTCTATATACTTATTCTATAAGTTATTCCATTTCCTCTCTGGGCCATGAATTACTTCTTGCTACAGTAAAATTCATGGGATATGTTTTTCTCAAATATTCAGTCAGCTCAAACAATTTGGGTTCTTCCTCTTTATGATTCTTTATAATTCATCCCAGGCTTTATATTTTAATGGGGAGGTAAAACATTTTCTTCTTTCACTTACAGAGATACTTGATTCAACATTCAGTCTGAAAGTTTTTATTGAAAATATTTCATCATCAACCAACTATGACAGAATATACTTGCTTCACAAGATTCTCACTTTAGCAGAGGTAATTGTCTATATATAAAGGGTCATCTTTAAATGCCCCCTTTTACCTAAAGTTAAGGTAGGTATATACATTTTAATATTTTTATGAGGAAATAAAATAAATATTTTAGTTTTAAAAAGCACCCAAATTTCATTTGCTTATGCTATGACTATACTCCCATATGTGCTGAATATAGCAAAAATGATAATTCTGATCATCAAATAAAACCAAAATAATTTATATCAGTGTTGCAAATCGTACAGCATGAAACAAATTTATTTGTATTTAAACTTAAAATAACTGAAACCTTAACCATCCTGAAGAAAGCTACGGTATCTCATCTTCTAGCTCAGCTTCAAACTTCATGCTGCTTTTCAAGTCAAACATAAAATAAGAGAAAAAAGTGTATATTTCTAAAAGGCTATATGCACCTGGAAGCCACAGCACCTGAAATGTTAGATGACTGAACCGAGGAGGTGGAGTTGCCATCTTCTATAAAAAATCACTAAACCTAAAAAATATTCAAGTTAAACATGATCTCGCTCTACCAGAAACCATAGTCTGCGAACTGTCCTTAAATACCACACTTCGCTTTCTACTATGTTACAGAGCCCCCGATTACGACATCACACATGCGAACAAGTTAACCTCACTACTAACGTGGGCAGCCTCCTACCCACACCCTCTTATTTTTCTTGGTGATCTCAACCTACCTCATATTAACTGGACACTAAATGAATGTACAACTGAACCCATACATTCAACCCTATACAATGCTATTACTAATCT